>JAVSBS010002074.1:0-79922 GCA_033124195.1 Coracias cyanogaster | reverse complement strand
TGTGCTGGGGAAAGAGGAGTAGGTCAGCAGTGCTCTTGAGGGACAATAACGTTTTCTGCTCTTTTCTTCTTTTTGGTGGAGAACAGAAAATGTGGAAGGAATAAGTTAAGATAAGATTTTAACTCATTTGAGCAGGAACTTCCTTTCTTTAGATGTTGCTCAGGATTTAGCCACCCCTGATGGAGATGAATGTGACTCCTCATTCTAACCAGATTTTTGGGATAAGGAAAAGCAGAGGCCCAGGAGTGCAATGGTAATATCTTGAGTCTCAGCATGGAGTGAAGGTGGTGACAGTGGTTTTCCAGCAGGTTCATTTATAATCAGACCTTTCTTCCTCAACCAGTTCCTGACGTTTTTTTTGTTCTGCTACAAAATGTTTCATGACCTCAGTAAGACTCTTGAAAGTCCACAATCATCATTTAAACACATTCAGTTTGTTCCAAACTTTTCCATGTCAAATGAGGTTTATCTTAGAAGTTACCTGCCATAACACGTTCATAGACAGAGAAGAACGTTTTTGCTCTTTATCTCAGCCAGACTACTTGGGATATAGACACTTGCACCCTTAGCTTCTGAGACTGTGCACAAAAAAGTTTCATTCAGGGATTTAACTTTTAGAGGGAAAAATATAATATGCAATTCTGAAAGTAAGTATGAAAACAGTACAGATGAGGTTTTAAAGTGATGTCAAAGCTCCATGCTTAAGGGTGTTAGCCAATGGGTGTTTGACAAAAATATAACCAGGGAAAACCAGATCATCTTCAATTCCATGCCTGCAGTCAGTGTCTTAGTCTGAATTTGACTGGGAGTTTTTATGAAAACATTGGGAGTCCAGTCACAAGGGGAATTTTATTCGGAGAGTGCAAACTTCTGTTGCTTTATTCCAGAAAGGCTGCTGCAAGGGTGGCTTTTTATCCACTTCCTCTAAAGCACCTTGTTATTAGAGAGATGGAATGCTCTCATTCACTGTGAAAATTATGCAATGTCACATTTTGTTTTTCTGCTAGTATACATTATTAGATTCTTTGTTAGATAACATGAAAGAAAACAGGTGGAAGACTAGTTGGCTAGATTCCATTTTGGCAATCAGTGAGAGATTTTTCTGGTGACTTTCCTGAAACCAAAATTAGCTCCTAAATTAATCAATCCCAATAAAGAATAAAACATAAGAGAGGGTTTAATTGAGGTAGGTGTTTTGCTTATTGCTGCTAGATTTGTCTTGGTTTTCTGTTGTTTTCATTCCTACAGCATTATATATAAGTTTATTTCCTATGATATGTATCAGGCTTTGTTTCATATTTAGATGAGAAATAGCTGAATTTCAGAAAATTATTGATAGGTTGGTGCACAGAGACAGAGAGAAAAGAGGATAAATATGGTTATTACATGTAAAAACTGTTGTGTCAATTCTGCTGCACAAACCAGTGACTGGGGAACAGAAGCCTAACATTCACATATTAATGATTCTATGATTCTAATGTGCAAGGATAAGAGCCTACGACTGTGTGAGCACACATTTCTTTGTCTTTGCAAGATTGCTGAGAAACAACTGATCGATTTGTCATAAGCTGCATAAACCAAACGCTATCTTATCAATGGGTGTCACTGATGGGTTTGTGGAAGTGGCAGATGCTGCAGTATAGCTTGGCTAATGACATTAGCTCTCCGATATGCATCAATGGCAGAAAGAAACACTTCATTAATTTTACTGGTATTGACTGCCTTCCACACTGGGCTCACAGATCAATCAGTGTGTCACTTTGCTGTTTGCCACAGTACATCACAGCTGTCCCAAGTCTTAGTGTACTTGCATACTGATCATTGCTCCATGAGCTGCATAATAGTATACTTACCTTCAAAATAAACACCTGCTGTCCCCTTCTACCCTGATTCAGTTATTAACTCTTCAGAGACATAGAAACAGAAGGCTACCCATGAAGTACAGACAAGATGGAGTTTCTTTAGGTGAATTTAGATATCTGCTGGTTTAATATTGTATTCCTTCCTCGGGAGCCTCAGTGGCTGAAATGCAGACACGTTTTTTTATTCTTTATGCATCATCTCTGACATTAATATGAACTGACTTTAACAGGTATGATGCCAAGAGGAATAAAAATCAATGTTATAAGCAGCAGATGGCCAAGGATCAGTTGAATTTGAAAGGTAAATAGGCCTGGTTAGGTTTTTTGAAAAAATATATATTCATTTAGAAGACACATATGCCACATTCTTCCATATTTGGTCTGACAGGAAGAACTTTCATCACAAATATCACCCAAGCCAAGAATGAGAATAACAGTATAAGACAACTCATTCACATACCAATTACAATTTAGGTGTGAACAAATTATAAAGTATTCCAAATTTTTACAGTTTTTAATTAGCTAACAATCACAGTTTTGTGATCTGATCAAATTGCTAGTTTGGTGTCTAAACTAATGTATGTGAGAGCACTTCTAAGTCACCACTGAGGGAATATTTTTCTTTTTGTTTTGTAACATTTTTTATTTTGCTAGAGATAATATTAGTCTCTTATGCATGTTTGCCTGGATAGCACTCAGCTTCTAAACAGATTTAAACAATTAATACAGAGTTTTTTTAAAATAAATAATTTTTTTTTTGCTGGCTGTCATAGTTAAAAACTTAAGCAAATATACTTTTAAAATATAATACTGAATGTTATATTGTCCTGACAAAGTTTCTAGTTCTGAAAATGCCTGTACCTTTCTTTTATGTAAGTTTTAATTATGTTTTCATGATATTTTGTATTGATAATAAAGCTTACAGTGATGTGACAAACATATTGCACTGCAACAAGATTTGAAAAGTTTGGTTAGTGTAAACTAGCCACAAGTCTGACCACATACATGATTTATTAAATATTCACAAGATCCATACTTTGTTTTAGACACATGGGCATTCTCTTTTAGTTTCAAAATGTCCTAGCTTTCTGAAGTATTGTAAATTTTACTGTATTTGGATGCTATTTCAGGAAAAAAATTAAAAATCTAGGCCAGATCTGTTAATCTCAGAGCTCCTTACAAGAACTTTATAACTGCTTAGATAAATACCTTTTCCCATTAATGATTCCTTGGTAATCTACCTGACTAATCCTGTTCCAACTTTCAAACTTTATGCTTAAAATTTAACAGCTTTCATCAGAATTCTTGTTCTTTCATTGTTCAGCGCTGCCATTAGTCAAAGTATCTGTGCCTCGGTTTTACAGCTGGCGCAGCTGGCTCCCAGAGGCACGGCAGAGGTAGTGAGCTTAGCTGGACTGTCACCTTCGCTTTATGGTTGCTCTAGAGAGTACGACTCTTCTGCAGTATAACACCTCCGAAGATTTGGCAACAACCTCTTTGATAACTGGGTGATTTTGTACTTGGGCTTACTTCTTTGTAAGTGTTGCAGCAACTCAGTCTCTGATGGCAATTCTGTAGTTTTGAAAAGGCTCATTAATTTCACCAGCTGAGACGACAACCCAACACAGACGATGAAGTGAAATTCTTAAGGTGCTTTTACAGATAGACAAGCAGTAGTTGGACGTGATCAAGTTTTTGTGAGAGGCAAGCTTTCTCAGAATGTGTTATTTTTTGCGTTTACAGAAGTGGGCCTGCCATCACTGTCACTCATTGCCAGCTCAAGGGAAGCTGCTTCAATGTGTAACTTTGCTGTCTCTAGGGTGAAGGCATATATAAATAATGCTATAGATCATTAACAGGAAGCAGTAGAGCTGTGTCCAGGAAAGGAGGTCATAAAAATTATAAAAACCATAGGGAAACACTATAGATACAAATTACAAATGTTATATTCCTGTATATTCATAAGCGTCTCGTGGATTTCATAGCATAATTAGCTTCCAGTAGGTTGCTAATCACCATATGTAAAAGTTATACAAATGTGCCAGTGAGTTATTCACCAACTAACTGCATATTCAAATATATTAACTCTCTTATATTTCTGGCAATGTAAACCACATGGTATCTGCATCTGTCATGTGAATAGCCCACAATGGTGGATATTCATGAAAAGTCCATGAAAGTGAGTACCACATCTGTTCACCCTTTGAAAACTAGTTGTTTCTCTGAAAAGGCTGGCATTTCTCTTTCCTACCTTACCATGTAAATAGAGAGCCATGCCAGGCAGTCTCAGAAAATCCTTTCTGTAGCTTGGAGAGCCCTGCTCTATTTCCTGGAGTCTCTGAGTAATGCTGTGACCATCCTGAAAATCACAGGTGAAAGGGTTTAACACTTTTTTTTCTGAACGCTTGTTTAGTCATCTAGCCATAAGAAAGCAGATGATGGTTAGAGGTGTGGCACCCTGTCTCCTTCCAGGTTTGCTGTGTTTAGTCATGCCCAAAACATTCCAACACAGGTGCCTAAGATTTCAATTTTATTTTTGTCCAAAAAATAATCATAGCTAAAGGAAAATAACAGCAGTCTTCTTGAAAAGAGAAGTTAAAGCAATAGTTGAAGAAGAAGAGAGCACTTTTGTCAGTCATTATTTCAGGAAAACTCAGTTGAAAGCCTGAAAGGTCGAGAATCCCCTCAATAAGCAAACACAGCTCAGGAGCATCATTTGGAAAATACTACCTAAAAATGTAAAAACTCTTGCAAAAGTCAGAATTATCTAGAGCAATTCTCTACACAACACACCTGTGGCATAATTTACTGAAAACTGTAGATGCATTTAAGAGCTCAAAAGGTTGATCAGTTCATTTCTTTTACTCATGATCGAATAGGCAGAAATTCGGCAACTGGAGATCCATTCGAACTTGCATGACAACAACTGCAAGTGGAAAAGGCTGCCACATGAATTTCATATGTTATTGTTTCATCTGTCATAAACAGATGTGATTTAAAACTTCCCGTGTTGCAGTCCTGTCACCAAGGAATAACAAGAAAATAAGTTTTCTATCACTCTGCTGCCAGGCGGTATTTTTTTACTTGGGAGTATAACATCCTCCTTTACTGTTAAACAGCACAGCCTTGTTGTGCGAGGCAGATGATCTGCCTTCTGTGTTAAAATAAATTACTAGGCTCCATATCTTTCTACCACCAACCAACAGGTTTTGTGTGCTTATGTCTTTCCTATGGCTGCTTGGATTTTTTTTCCAGCATGGAATCTACTTCATGCAATATAGCACAGAGAAAACAACATAGATTCACTATGGCTTTTTTTTGCTTTGTATAGATGTAATATGTAGTAACTACATGTGCTTGCCTTTTAACTTTTTTGGTGAGCCGCTTTTATCCGTGAATCGTTGTTAGCATCTAGCATGTTTCACAAGTATAACTGCTTATGCAGACTCTTGAGATGCTTTCTATCATGTGTTAATAATACTTTTGTGTAACGATAGAAAGTGAAACAATTTGATGCATATAATACATGTATTACTAGGATTCTTGATAGCAGTTTGTTGGATTTTGTCTGACCTGATTAAAACATGTCAACTTGGTATCATCATGTGAACAAAAAAAGAAAAAGAATGCTACAGAAGGATAAAAAAAAATAAACTGAGTGAAACAAATAGGTCTGAAATTGCTGCAATTAATTCTTTTTAATTTGTTATTTCCATTCAAATTGAAGTTCCATCTATTTGTAGGAATTTTCCTTCTCTGAAAAGTTAATTTGATGTAATCACTCTGGTTAGGTCTACATGAACATGCCTCACTGTTTTCAGATTTTCTTTTTTTCCAAATGTGTACAATTTGTGTTTTCCACAGAGCACTTATGGCATCCGTTCATACAGATAGCAGCTCCCTAGGATTTTTTTGCTTCTGTCTCCTCTAAAAATATCCAGTCCACTTTGTCTCAGGAAAGTTTTCCTGGCCATTGTAAGTCATCAGCTTTCTGGACTAAATCATTCTAAGAATATTTTTACTTAAGTGATCATATGCTTACCAGCCCTTATGGAGTGCTGAGAGCTCTGACTCCTAAACTCTAAATAGTAGCAGAAGAATAGAGCTTTGCAGTTAATGCAGGTCATCTGAAAACTTTCCCAGCTACTTAAACTCTCTCTTTTGCTAGTGCACAGCAAGCAAAAGTATTTTTGACAGTATTGTTCTAATTTGAAAAGCCCCAAGTTAGGCATCTGAGTCCATAGCTGGGTAGACACTGATGACTTCTGCTTTCAAATTGATGACTACCTGCAGCTACTGCTGCTGCCGTGACTTGGAGAGTCCAGGTGGTCCTTGCTCTTTCTGGCTGACAGCTCCTACCAAGGAACTTAACTAGAGATCTGAATGCATAACACTTCAGATAGACCTTAGCAGATCTAACACAGCCTTTTGATGGAAGTTCGAGCTTGTATCTGTGCCTTAGACTTTGCATCGCACAAGTTGTTGGAATATACACACCCCAACGCTGGAATTAAACTGCTTGTGTTACCACCCAGCAAACAGAGGAGTGATGCTTGTGTTGCAGGGTGTGTTGGTCTACATCTTCAGGGTTGTTTCTGCAGTTGCTGTGAAGCTGCTGGTGCATCATCATCAATGTGACAGCCCGCAGCTTGGGCTGCCAGCGATGATAGAGTTAGTTATATACTCTAATATCATTCTCCTCTTTTTTTTTGGTCCAGAAATGTGGAATCTGTAGAAGGGAGAAGCTTGGGACACTGATGTAGGATTATTTTAGTCTCCACAGCTGCTGAAAACTTTTTCTACATCTCTGTCAAGAAATTAGCTACACCATTCTGAATGTTAAGAGTTATTAGTCTTATAGAAGCTGTATTAATAATTGGCAAAATTCACTAATTTAGTTTCCTGATGGGCAGATGAAGTGTGATAAGCAAAATGTATCATAGGGCAGTAGAAAAGGATGGAAAAGCAGATGTCTGATGGTTTTAACTGTAAGAATTAAAAAAAACCAAGTAAGATTTGCTCATCTTTCTCAGGACAAAACAGTTTGCAGATAGTAACAAACACTAGTACCATGAGGCATGGCCCTGCTTGCCTGAAGATAGCACAAAAAGACATAGTGCTACAGCATTTATGGTTTCTGTAAATGTGTTTAGAATGTCATTAGTATCTTCTTTCCCATGCCATTTTAAGCTCTGCAGTTGAGTGTAGTCAGGGGAACAGTCTGCTGCTGTTTCTGAGAATCCCAGATAAGCACAGTGAATCCCCTACCAGAGCATTACATGAGATTCAAACACTGTGGTGTTTTCCCAGAATTTTAATAAGTGCTTGTTTGTTTTCTGCGTACTTAAAGACACTCACAAAGCTGTAGATAGACTGACTGCTTTCAGAGTGCTGTTAGAAAATCCCAGCTCTTAACCTACTTTGCCAGCTATACTGCAGCAACCAACCAACCTTTCCTAAAGTTATGAAACAAATGAACAATGGACAGAATAAGAGATGATCCCGAGGGTCAAAAAGAAATTTGAAAGTAAAATACATTGCCAAAATGAGCTGGAATAAGAATGCTGCAGTCCACAGCTTTCCTGTAATACTGGCCTGAAGCAAGTCCAGAGAAAAGGCAGAGTGAAGACATTGGGGATGGCTATTTTCTTTGCTTTTTTTTTTAAGTCCCTTTTTACAGACTATACTGCATTTTTTGCATTTAACAAGGCTTACAGTAGAAGGTGATATTACTTAAATATTCCACTCAGAAGTTCACTATGTCAAAAGTGTTATTCTGCTGTAACAGTAACAAGGGAGAGGGACATGATTTGTGAGATCATAGTGGGAGAGAGTTCCTTTCCTTGTATTTTTTATATTGTGCGTATATAATAGTAGAATAGAAAATCCGCCTTTCAAGTGCAGAACCTTGTGTCCTGCCACCACTATATTAAAAAAAAAACAACTATATATATGGTTATACATGATCTGAGAACTGCGAGTGTGCCTGACTTGTATGTATTGCAATGTCCCTTGAGTGGTTAGGTTCTTGGCAGCCTCTCTGGGCTCTAGAACATAATTATCCTCACGGTTAAAACTTCTGTTCTCTGTATCAAGTAGAAGTTTCTCTTTATCCAGCCTATGTTCATTGCCTCTTGCGCTTTTTCTGAGCATCTTTGGGATGAGTCTGGCTCTGTCTTCTCTCTAACTATTACTTAGGTGACTGAAGACAGCAATTAGAACCCTCCCTAGACTTCTCTTCTAGCTAAATGAACTGAATTCCCTCAGGTTCTTGTTATATGTTGTATGCTTTAGAATTCTAATTGTTTTGGTGAGCCTTTTCTGAACTCACTGCAATTTGTCACTGTTTTTCTTGTACTAGGGAGCCCAGAAATAGACACACTACTCCATTTTTTTCAGTAACTCGAGTTGAAAAACTACTATTTTACTTCAGGAGATCTGGAAAAGTACGCTATAGTGTATACAATTGATATTGTATCTACTTATAAGATTTGTAAATGAAAAGAGCAGCCAATGGTGTAAGCTAAAAATGTTCTATCTACATATTAAATGTTCTGCCTACTTATTTGAAGATATAGTCAGGAAACTGCATGAAAATATGTTTGAGGAAAAGTCATGTTGGTGGCAGGGCCTCACTATTTGAGCCAAACTGTATCCATTCCAAGTTTTCGAGTTGCAAGTTGTTGTCAGAAACGCATCTATTATATGAAGCTTTCATCGAGGAAGGTCGAAATTTTTCTCTTTTCACAGGACTTCAAATCCTTGTAGGATATAAGCAGTCATTTGCCCTGTCCCTCTCAATTTATGTATCTATGTAAACATGCATTAAACAAATGCTTCCAGTTGATTTTGTTCTTCATTCCTTGATCATTGAAGTAATGATGTAAACTTCTCTAGTAAATCATAGCATTGTAAAGATTGGACAGCAAATCCTCAGTGCCATTTGCGAGGTTTAGAGCATTTGAGTAAAGTTTTTGGTGTGTGATTTGTTCTGTCTTTCATACCTAGGAACATTAGGGATCAAATCCTCTGTGCTTCTTTATTTTGCTGTTCCAGAAGAGATTAATTTTACAAGCTTAAATTCCCACACTGTGGTGGCCTGGGGTCCTTCCACATTTCCCATGGACACTGCTTTACACATTCCACATGCCAGAAGCATAAATAAGATTGGTATAAGTACTGAAGGTAGCATAAAAGATCACTCTTATTCTGACCTGTGAAAGCATCTGAGCATGTGCTAGGGGTTTACTAAAGTCAGCAAGAGTTAAATACATGCTTAAGAGTTAACTAAGAAAATATTTGTCCATGCTTAACTGGGGACTCCATGGTAAAAGGAGAAGATTATACCAAATCCTTTGAGAATACTTCTCTGTGAAATAACACTTATTGCTTTGAAGAAATAAGATGTAAGATATAAACTCAGTGCCTCACAGCCTCCTTTCAGGGCATGTATATAAGTGTATCTTTAAAGCAAAAGCTGTCCTCTCCTGATTTCTATTCTGATTTTATTTATTTATTTATTTATTACCAATGGCTGAGTAACAAAATGAAGAAATAAGAAAAATAAGAAATTATGTTTTTAACATTTATTGATAAAAATGCTAATTTCCTCCTTTTTTTTCTTCCTGTATTTTTCCAGAATTTATTTTAAGGTTAAAGAAATACAAATATTGCCTCTTTTATGAGTTTGTCATTAGTACTTTTTTTTAATAGTCTATATTTCTATGTAGAAAACAATCCCAGAAATGTTAAGTATGTATTTAAATACTGTCCATTCAATAGATTCTCAGGTTAAAAAAAGATGAAGTAATCTGCATCTTCAAATAGATGATGTTTATCAAAATGTATTGCTTCATGACTAGAATATTGCTTTCTTCTGACCACTAGATGATGTAAATATCTGCAGGTATGTATAGAATCACAGCATCATTTAGGTTGGAAAACACCATTAAGATCAAGTCCAACCGTAAACCCAGGACTGCCAGGTCACCATTAAATCATGTCCCTAAGTGCTACATCTGCACATCTTTTAAATACCTCTAGGGATGGTGACTCAACCACTTCACTGAGCAACCTCTTCCAAAGCTTGACAACTTTTTTAGTGAATAATTTTCTCCTAATATCCAAGATAAACGTCCTCTGGCCCCAGTGAGGCCATTTCCTCTTGTCCTTTCGCTTGCTACTTGGGAGAAGAGACTGACACCTACCTCCTTTCAGGCAGTTGTAGAGAGTGATGAGGTTTCCCCGAGCTTCCTTTTCCCAAACTAAACAACTCCAGTTCCCTCCGCTACTCTTCATAGGACTTGTGCTCTAGACCTTTCACCGGCTTCATTGCCCTTCTTTGGGTGCACTCCAGCATAGTGAGGGGCCCAAAACTGAACATAGTGTTTGAGGTGCCACCTCACCAGAGCCGAGTACAGGGGGATGATCACTTCCCTAGCCCTGCTGGCCACACTATTTCTGATACATGCCAGGATGCTATTGGCCCTTCTTGGCCACCTTGGCACACTGCTGGCTCATATTCAGCCATCAGTCAACCAACATCCCCAAGGCCTTTTCCTCCGGGTAGCTTTCCAGCCACTCCTCCCCAAGCCTGTAGTGTTGCATGAGGTTTTTGTGACCCAAGTGCAGGACCTGGCACTTAGCCCTCTTGATCCAGTTATGTCTGCATGGGAATGTAATGACACAGTTATAAACATTATGTTTCTGACCAACAGATATTTCCTGGGCTGATTCTCTCAGACATTAAGCCTGCCAAAAGAATGAAGTTCAAGACAGTCTGCTACCTGCTTGTCCAGCTCATGCACTGTCGTAAGATGTTCAAAGCGGAGATCCCTTTTTCCAATGTCATGACATGTGAGGATGACGATAAGGTAATCCATGGGGGTTCTTTGGGCATCCATTCCAAGGCGGCATCAAGCAGACCTGCTCTGAGAACTTATAAGGTGATCTGAACAATGGATAGAGGAGTTTCTGGTGTTCGTGCTGGAACTAAAGCTAATGCCCCCAGTCTTCTCAAAGTAAAGACAAAATTTGATGATAATGCGCCTCAAATTTTGAGCTCCTCTTGATCAAGCCGGCACAGGTGGCCTATGTGGCTGCTGTTAAGGACTTCCTTCAAAGGAATTAGAGTTTCTGAGGTTTTTTTGCAATTGCAAAGAGCTGTTCTTTTACATCATAAGTCCATCACAGTCTGAAGCTGATGGCAGCAAATGCAAAATAACAATAATTTTGTATCTCTAGATGGTTTTCTGAAAAATGTAAGGCAACTGATTAGTCCAAAACCCTCTTAGTCCCTAATACAAATACAAATACCACTTTCTTGAATGGCTTGTAATGATATAAGTCAAAATTGCATTATATCCTAGTAGCCTGGTTTACTACCTTTTCTGTGTGTGAATCTACCAAAAAATTTATGGAGAAAAACGTTTTGAAGAATTGCACATTCCATTTTCTTTGCCAGCAGATGGCAACATTACATAGGTTACTCTACCAGTCCTCCAAAGCAGGGTATATATGCATTGGAATCAGTAATTCATCTTGACTGATTGCTCCACTTTTATTTTCTTTTTAATAATGTACATTTATTAAAGATTCAGTCTAAATCTTATCTTCAGAAAGCAGTCTAACTTTTATATTTCAGATTTTACATGTGCTCGTGTTTCTTCTGCAGGAAAAAGGGAGAAAAGTCCGTTAGTTCCTCTAAAACACAGTTTAAGTGAACTTTCAGAAACTCCAGATTTTATTTTGAAATTGGCTATGTACAACGCCTTCCAATTGTGAATTAGTACTGTTCTTTGAATATTTAAAGAAAGTAACCCACACATTCTTACAAGCATATGCAATATTTTACAATGTGTTTTGTGTATAAGTATGTATAAATATAGTAGTATATGTGGAAATCCCAGTATGGGTTTGCTAGGGATCTGATGAAAATTTTCTCTTGTCAGAACATTTGCAGTGAAATTCTACAGTGCTATCTTTAACTGAACCTGTTGTTCTGAGCTTTTGTACCTAATATGTAATATTTGTCATGGAGCATGATACATTATTTTAATATAAATATGCTGTATTGCACTGCAGGGTTTTTTCAGAGATATCAGTCTGCAAATCATGTAAAACAAGCTACAGCTATAAAGGCTTTGAAGCCAGAACATTACAGTAGCATGTATTTAATTTCTGAGAAATATAAATACTGAATCTTGATCACATATAAGACATAATGTAAGTCTCCTGTGTGAAATAGAGATAAAAATAAGAGACCTGGTGAAAATAATTAAATGTGAGCAACAGCTATTTTGATTAAGCACAGTAACTTTAACCCCATTTCAAAATTACAAAATAGAGAATGTAATTTAATCTATATATCAGAACAACTCCCATTCTACCTTCATTCCAGATTTTGAAGCAAATTAACATTTTCTTAAAAAAAAAAAAAAAAGATGTTTTGCTCCAGGACTATTATTATGCTATAGGCTTACATTTGTATTAATAAAAAATCCTCACAGCTGTAATTTCTACAGCACCTTAAGCAATACATCTGCTCACTAATTGTTTTTTATTTTTATGAAGAGCAAAACTGTATATTCCTGACAATTCCTGAAAGCACTCAGTTTTCCTAAACATTTGTGGGACAAATGTCTTCTTCAAGAGGACAACTTTATCTCTGTTTAAAAACATTTAGAATAGTTGTTTGTCTGGCAATTTAAAATTTCTATTATGGCTAACCGAACACAGAAGATTGGATTTGAAAGCTCTAATCCAGGTATGTCCACAAGATTATTTTTCATGTTGAAACAATTAGTTATTACACCACAGACAACAAATACTGAGATCTGACAGAAGAGTGTTTCAAGTAGCCTCATAATTATTTGGTACCTGCTCACTACACATAAAGCCAGAAAAAAAAAAGTATTTGGAAAGTTATTTTATCTACACTAATGTCCATTTTTTTACAATCAGAAAACTAAGGTATCAGTCAGCAGTTAACCTTTTCCACTGTTCGTAAGTATTCTGGTATAATATACATATCACATAAGCTATGTAAGCTAATGAACAGCTGTAGTCCACTGTTTTTTTACTGATGAGGATCTTACAAGAACTTCTTGTGGAATAAGACAGGAAAATGCCATTCCTGCAGAATTACTTAAATAGTGATCACCACCTCATTTTACCATCTGGTTTACAAATACACTTTCTAGTATAGCCTTTAAAAAGTGCGCTATTAAGTAGTGACTGCTCTGAAGAGAAAATTTTTGTGTGCTTCGTAACAGCTTGCTGACAGCCTCTACTGATCATATCCTGAGCAGACTTGGTCTTTTCATAATTTTCAGAATTGTCTTCCTGAACTCTGCAGATGTTAGCTAAAGGATTATTCCTTTAACTGTATAAAAATAGTACAACTTACCTGAGCTTGGTTGTCAAAACTCTTCCAGGAAGTAAGGCTTGAACCCTCTGAGGTGAAAAGGATATTCAGTTGATGTCTCTTTCTTCCTGTTCAATGTGCTAACCATTAGGTAACTTTTCTTCTTTTACAAGATTGGCCTACATCTTTCTCACTCCGTGTTTAAAAAATGCTGCAGCTACAAGAGTATTTTGTGAAGGCCTCACTCCTTTCATTGTGTTGGCACGTGGGCAGTCATACTAGTGCAGATGTAGCCATAATGGTTTAGATTACAGTGTCCTTAACTGAAGGTTACCACCAGTGTGGCCGAGATGCTGCCCACCATCTTATGAGTGCTCTCTATGAAAAGTGAAACAGATTGTCAAAAAATCCCTTTCAGATATGTTCTATGATAAGTCTTTTGCACTGAAAAGGATTATGAGTGATGGTCTTGTCACTTGTGCCTTCTCAGCCATGGAGGAATTAACCTCAGTTAGGCACAGGTTGGCTCTGATAATTTATTGGACTGCTCCATCTGGGTCTGCAAGCACACTTAAGCCATGCCCAAGAGGTCTTAACAAGAGAGCCTCTTGGATGAGTTAAAGAACCTATGGTCATTGTGCAAGAGGTTAAGGAAAACTATATTTTCAAAATATGTTTTTTTTACCTAGACAGTCTTGGACAGTAGGATTTTTCTTATATCATGAAGAGCTTGGATAGCTTGTCTTCAAGATGTCCAGAGCTCTGTGTCTTCCATCAAGAAAAAAGTTCTAACTGTTTTTCTGGATACAATGACATTGATTGAGATCAAACTGATCATTGCCTTAGTGGCAGAGAAATGTCAGGGCCGTATGTGAAGAGAATTTCTGCAGATAAGGACTGAAATCCTGGAATACAGTAAGGGTTTTCTCATTGATTTTAATGATACTGAGATTACAACTAAGGAGTTTTTAAAAGATGGCAATCACACAAAGATGAATCTCTTACCTTTTGTAGTTGTTCTGCTTAATGAATTGCCCATTCTGGCTGTGAGCTTGAGATAACATGAGCAGCAGTGAAAAATTTTCACGTTAATACAATCTGTGCTTCTTTATTCATCTGTGCTACAGAGGAGAGCATTAAGGACAGCCTCTGAAAAACTCAGGAATCGTTCCTCTTTTTCTACCAATGTTGTATACAACACCCCAGGAACTCGAGTAAACAGATACATCAGCCGTTTGATAGAGGCTCGGCAAACTGAATCTGAGATGGCCGACTTGAACTTCATCACCCTGAAGTACAAACAGATTGAGCGTGAAAATAAAGTAAGGGTTTTTTAAAATTATTTTTACTGATTTCATTAACCTTGAGCCAACTAGCATTTTTTTGTTGTTTATTTTTAGACAATATTTAAATCCTACTCAGTATCTAAATAGTCCTCTGGACTGTGTCTCAGTTAAGAAGGAGACATTAACTCCATATTCTATCGAAGCACTTGGAGGGGATAAAAAGAACTATCAGTTTCTTTCTACTCCTCAAGTTCCTCCCACATAAAGTTACACATCCTGTGTTTTGACCTTCCTTTTGCTCCTCCAAACTGCCTGGTCTGTGTCACCTGTTTAATGCTGTCTTGTGGCAATGTGGCTGCCTACTGATTTGTACTCTGGAGAAGTGTTAATGACAGGAGGATGCTTCCCTCTGCATATGTAGCCTGATAGCTAATGATCCCATCAATCCTAGAAAATATAAAAATCTTAAATCTCTAGGCAAGGTTGTGATCTTGTGCCAGTGTGATTGCTGAATGCAGTGGACTTACTCCAGACTTACAAGCATGTATATAAGCTAACAAAGTAGAACAGTTTGTTCCTGCTTTTTATGGGTTTTGTTTATAAACACAAATTATTTTCATTTGAAAAAAATAAAAGCCTTCGGTTTATGTATTTGAAAAAGAAAAAGTGGTATGTTTTGGATTAACTTGGCAGTAACATTTATTTTTCCACTTTGTCACTTTGTAGTCTAAGATTTCATATCAGTCAGAAGGCTGTGTGCCACATTGGACACAATGTTTTTAAGGTCTTGAGCATTAATTTTCATTTCAAGTCTCCCCGGTGATTATTATTTAATTGCAATTGTTGTCTTTAAGAAATTCTTTTGGTGTAAATGAGATTGAAATATGGATCTTTCTCAGAAAACACTCATGCATTCCAACTGTAGACTGTGGCCTACCGGAATTAGGGACAGTAACTGCTCAAAACTGAGCCTGAATCTCTCATTAACAGCTACCTCCAGCCCACCTGTTAGTGTCCTGTCCTGAGCAGCTGAGGTGACAGGACTCCTTAAAGGCAGCACCAGGGAGGTTTTGGCCTTTTTTTGTGATGAGTAAGAGGAGAGGTGGGAGTGCCACCTCCTTCTGGTTCAAATTGGCTGAATCCTTTTTGCTCTGAAAGATAAATTCATGTCTGAGCCTAACCCAGATCTGACTAGTTATAGGGTTAAAACTGAACAGCTAGACCAACAGGAGCAGATGAAACAGAAGACTGTTGCAGAAAATGTTATGTAGACTTGCCTTATCTTTTTTTTTTTTTTTTAACGTGAATTAAGCAACAATTATTTGTACATTTGTAAAATGGGTACAGGCTTGTTTTATTTTAGGCTATAGTTCCTTCTTACTGAGAATGGATGAGCATGGGTAGGTGTGCATAAAATGCCCACTGTCTTAATTTCTTCCTTTTTTTAACAGTACCACCAGCTTCAGGACGAGTACTTCACCAGTGCTGTAGTTCTCTCACTAATTCTAGCTGCCTTATTTGGCCTTGTCTACCTTCTAATAATACCACAGTAAGTTTCTGTCTTTTGCCATTATAACTCAAAATGGAACATCTTCAAGCATCCTGCACAGGTCAAAACATTAATGTCTTTGCAATGGGAATTAGCACCCAGGTCGCTGTCTTTTCAAACAGAAGATTCTCTGTTGGTATAGTCTCAGTTTAAGTTTTATCTCTTCCATTTGTCGAAAGGAGTCATATTTTGCTATCTTATTTAAAACAACTTCTTCCTTATTCTCTCTCTCTCTTTTTTTTTTTTTTTGTGGAAGGATGCATTTAGAAGACAAAACCACTGAAATTTGCTAAATTTATTTAAAGTATTTCCGCACTACAAAGGCATTACTGCAGCCTTTCTAAATGTGTTTGTGCTAGCTTTGGATGAGGTACTTCAGGTATTGGACAGCAATTGCACAGAGCTTAACAAGAACTAAGTGCTGAAGTATCCATTCAGCTTTTCAACCAAAATTTATAGCCTTCATTGAGGTTTTTGGTATCAATGCTATCACTACACAAACTACCTAGTGCGTACTTTGGCCATTCCCATGTGAATTGTAGTCAGAGCTTGGCTGCAGTAAAGCAGACATAACCAAATACTCATGATGTATTTGGGGGGTGTCTGATAGCTAGTGTTGAGTGGTGTAGTTCAGTGACTGCTTCCTATTTTATCAATTCTATGTGAATGCTTACTAAATACAAAAATAATTCGACTTCCCTTTCAAATCTCAGGTTATAAGTAGATACAATTGTGTTCAAGGTATAAAAATTACTAGTAATTAGCTTTTTCAGATGAGAATATCAAAACATTCAAATAAGCTTCACTCACTTTTACTAGTTATTAGGCTTTCCATGGAAATAGAACAGGTCACAGGATAATGCTTTTGAAAATCTCATTTTAAATTCTGGTCTTTTCTATTGACAAATCCCCAGTCAGAATAATAGTTACTTGCTATATTCTATTATTTATAAATGAGAGTTTGAAAAACATATTTTTTACTTTAATAATAATCATAATCATTTAACTTTAGTAAATAATAACTTCCACCTGAAAAATTCAAAGTCACTTACAAAAATCATCTTATTTCCAGACTAATGACCTCTGCTGACTGATTATAGTTAAGAGCTCTTTCACCTACTTCTGAAGTAAAACCTAGCTGCAGTATATGGCAAGGTAGAACAAGGAGAGACAAATATTAGTGTAGTTGCAACTAGAATGAATTTCCAAGACTCATATGGTATGGTAGTTGGCAACCTTTCCAAAAACTACTGTCACTTAAAAAACAGCTGGATAGAGATTCAGTTTAAGCTCTGATCTGACATACAAGCAAGCTCCAGCAGAACATGACCACTGAAGGCCATTAAGATGGACTGGTTCATCACTAGGTTTGTTAGAAAAGCCAACCACTGAATGGTCTTAAGTTCTCTTTTCCAGTGTCTGTTGATAGTGGCTTCACACAACCAAACTACTAGTCTTCTCAGGCTCTTCCCTGAGCTGTGCTGTGACACAGATGCAACCTTGAGCAAGACTAAAGCTTTGGAAGTATTAGAAAATTTCCCCTCCCCACAGAAGTTGGAACTTTAAGTTGCTCTTTGGATTGCCAAAGTAGTTATAAGTATGACGAGAGAATGCAAAAGCCAAGACAAGAATTATGTTACTATAATGGGAGAACTGATAATAATAGTGTTTAACATGTATCGCAATATTCCAAGGAGGAGGTTCGAACTCTAGAGGCAAGCAAACTGTAAGAAGGCCAGTTGCTGCAAAAATACACAGAAAGCAATGGGTTTGACATTCTCACAATTCCTGTGATCATATAAGCAAAACAGCTTCTCAGCTGAAGACGTATTTTATATCTCCAGATGGAGTTGGTGAAAGTAAGACTATGTTACTGTCAACCTAAACTGTCCAATTATGGAGACACACATGCAGCATACCCACTAAAAGCCCCAATGATGAACCTTTCTGATGTCTTATGCTGGGTTTATTTTTAAAAAACAATGTAGCCTTTTGTTACTCATGCCAACCCAAATCTCTGTCAGGGTCCCACTCAGCACTAGTGCCAATTGTTAGCTGTTGCTGCCTTAAAAGATGCTGTTGCAATCACACCCCCTGCACTTTTTTTCTAGCATACTACCATCCTGAATGCAAGCCAATTCTCTATAAGCACAGGAGAGCCTGCTGACTATTAATACTTATATTTAGAATCCACAGTGACAGCATCTAAATAAACCTTCCCATTCTGGATGCACAAACTACACCCCAGATTTTCCCTTATTGTGTACTGGTGGGAATTATTACATTAATTTGAAATCAAAGCCAAATACTGGGGAATTCTACAGTAGAAGAATTGCACTCTTTTACTGTTAGAAACGCCATATAAGCAGTCTTTCCCCAGTGATGGTCAAGAGCACAGATACATATATGCCTACAGCCATGGGTCACATTTTCTGGACTGGCTGGGTTGTTCTCACAAGACTAGAAAAGAAGGTGTAAAGAACATGTTATGCTGCTGTCATACAGCCTTGGTTCCGTATTTGACTTGGGGCCAGGCTGTCCCTGAACATAAATCAAAGCACCAGCACTGGTGGACTAATTTTTGCCAGCTTGCTCATAAGCCATAAGTACTGTTCCAATAACACAGATTTTCTGGAGGAGGGAAGTGCTTGTTCTGCACCCCTCCTCTCAAGAAGAACAAGCCTATTTTGAAAGATCAGGAGAGGGATGATTAAGAATTAAAAGAATTATTACAGCATCTCTGTGAAACGGAAGATTTTTCTAACAATTGAGGAAGACTCAAAAGGAGGGAGTTTCTCTGCTTCATTAGAAGGGATCACAGTCTGGTCTAATTTTATCTGACTTGATAACTGACTGAATCGACTGACCTCTGATTCCTGAATCTTTGAGAAGGAGAGACTAGACGAGAACAGCATCTGATAACTGTTACACAGCTGCCAAGTAATTGAGTTATACACTCCACTTACAAGAGTCATCATGATGAAAATTCTGCATTAGGCTACAATTAGAAAGTGTCTCTACTGACACACCATACAGATGAATGTTTGAGGTGCTTTGATCTCCTTGCTGAGGTCAGAGTGGGCACCATATACAAGAACATTTACTGATTTCTCTTTCTTGAGAGCCGTGAATTTTACTGTGAAGCTTCCTCTGTCAATGGTTAGTATTAGAGCAGTGGTGAAGGGGAGATCCCCCACCACTCATCCAAGGACCTCTGTGCTCTTTGTTCTCATCTGCTACTGAGTTGCATTGCTTTCCTCTACTCTGTTTTGATTCTAGGAGTACCATAGTTCTTGTTCTTCTGGTGTTCTGCATATGCTTCCTAGTGGCTTGTATTATGTACCTACATGTCACACGAGTACAAGTAAGTGATTTAAGATTTTATGACTATACGTCCTTTGGTGGCAATGTTTCGTTTGTCCTTTTGGATATGAAGCCATCAGCGCATGCTTCACAGATTCACAGTCTGAAATCTAATGTGCTTTTCAGGTTCATTGCTTAGTATCAGGCACTTGAAAAACAAAGATGGTTCACCTGAAAGTAGACTTTTTACATGAGTAATCATTACAGCAGTGTAGCATTCAGTGCCATTAATGCTATGCTTTTTGTCTTTTTTGCTACATCTTTCCTGAACACCTACTACTAGCTACTGAATTCTAGCGTTCAGATAAATAGCTGCTTTAACCTGACTTTTTCTCCTTTTTGAGTATGAAGTACACTAGTTCTCCCTTCCGTTTCAACTGGTATATGGGTGTAAAGTCCTGCTAACATTTCCTGCCAAAGCAGCAGCTGTTTTAATGGTAAAGCAAAATGTTTAGCACACGCAACCCTTGGCCTTTTCAAAACCTTTAGTAATGATTCATTCTCCTGCATTACATTTTCACAGCGATGATGCAGAAGGATACTTGGTTGTTGTAGGAGAGAACTAGGTCTGCCAGATCAGAATAAAGCATCTACAGACTAATTTTCTGATTAAAGAAATCTGTAGTGGCTTAATCTTAATTTAGTCTTTTTAGACAAATATCAGGAGAAAACACCTACAATGTTAACCAGCTTTGCTGATTAGCACACACTAATTTTCAGTTAAGAAAAAATGCCCTTTGGCAGGAGGAAAGTAAATGTTTTCATGGAAACAAAAATAGTACATTAGCAGAGTATCTGGCACAAAGCAGATCTTTATTTATAAACTTACACAATTATTTGGGAGTAATTTTTATTATCTCTTTTGTTTCATAAAAGCACAGTAGTTTATAATCTGTTATTCTGTCTATGGATGGTGGAAACAGATTAAGTTTGTAGGAAATTACTGCTCTTTATGCCATTTCCCTGGGACTAGTGCAAACTTAAGATTTGTTCCAGCTGTTTTGGCAGTCAACAGGATTTGAATTTATGCCAGGTTCCTCTAGAGACTCAGTACCTTACAGGATCAAATCCAGGTTAGAAAAATAAAGAAATGTAAAACCTCAGAATATCACAGTTTGAAATTTTGTGGTGAAAATTTTTCTTATATAATAAATAATGAATATACTATGTGTAATGAATAGAGAATTCTAACCTAGTCATTCCCCTATTTTAGTCAGTCTTCTGGGACTTATTTGCTATTTTACACTGGACAATGACTTAGCTTCTTCATGCTTTAGCATCAAATTCCTCACTTATAAAACCACTCTAATAACATTTTACTGTACCAGTTACCTAGAATTTGGGGAATCTAACAGTTCTTATTTAGTTAATAAAACATCTGCATATAAAAGGAAACAGAGAAAATTAAGCCCAAAATGCTATGCTATCATAAAAGGACAGATGCAATCTTAGAATGACCAAAATTCAGAAGCATAAAATCTTCTAAGTGTTACCTTACCTTTTAAAGGTTTATTTTCCTTTTTAATCCAATAGCCTAGCATATCAACATTTAGAACACACTGGTACCACACACACACACACAAGTGTCTGCACAATGTGTCAGGACAATGTGTCTTTGAATCTACAGTTTGCTTTGTCACTACTAACCATGCAGCATAATCTTCAAACTATGAGGATTCTCTGTTTAACAAGCAGTAGGTAATTTATTTGGCTGCAAACTGAATTAATGGAATATATACATTTCCTTCAAACAAGATTATTATTTTGGCTTTTATTTATATGGACATGTTCCATAGGTGTTCATAGGATTTTAGCCTAGTTGGGTGGACAACTTGATGAGTAAAAAACGGTCTGGATTATTACATTCAGATCATAGCAGTTTATGGTCATACTCTACCTGGAAACCAGTGGGGTACCACAGGAGTTTATCCTGGGACCTGTCCTGTTAAACATTTTTATCAGTGACCTGGCAAGGACATTAAGTATACTCTTTTCAAGTTTTCTGGTGACTCCAGTTTCAGGGGAACAGCCAAGATACTGACAGGATGACCACCAAGGGGGATCTAGATAGGCTGGCAGAATGAGCCAACAGAAATCTTGTTAAATACAGCATGGACAAATGCAAAGTTCAGGCCCTGAGAAAGGAGAACCCCCTACAATGACACAAGTTGGATACTAACCAGCTCTCTTGATCCCTAGGGATCAAGGCAAACAGTACTTCTGGGCCCCTCGAGGTCCCTTCCAACCTGAACTGTATGATAATGACGACTAAATGCAGAAATAGTCTATCTCTTTTTTCACAGTGTAATTTTGGACGCTACTATATTCTCTCCCTTGAGACATAGCTTTTCAAAGTGAGATTCTTACAGTTTGAGGTTTTTGTTCTAGAATATGCTCATTGTTTTATTAAAGGTGATATACCTCAGGTATCTCAATGTATTTTACTAATGCTGACTAATAATTAAACTCGTTTCTGGTGTAGCAAATTAACTCAGGTCCATAATATGCTTATATAAATCTACTACTGGTATTATGTTGGCTGTTCCCAACCTACATGGACCTAATCCATACTGAAGCCAGAATGTATTTGCAGATCATACATATTTTTTCTGTAATTGCTGTATTATGTTTCACAGCTCAGATGAAGTTAATCCACTTATAGCTATCTCAAACTTTAACTCATGGTCACATATACAGGGGACATGTCTCTGCATATGTGAAAGGAAGGGAAGAAACTTCAGTTCATGATTTCTGTTGTGCCAAAGCCATAGAAGCCCCTATCTATGGGTACTTCCTGCATGCTGGAAGCTATGCTTATGATGTTGATGACAACATGATGTTCACATGAAGCCTTTATTCAGGACTGGTGACTTTCATCCACAAATAAGTTGTTTGCTTGCTCCATTTGATCTTGTGAAATGCAGCCTTGATAATTCTGAGCTCCCTCCTTTTAAGGAACATAGGATTGTTCCTACCTTAAATATGATTGTTTCCTGGGACTGATTCTTGCCCCTTGAAGTCACTGGAAGAAGTCCTGTGATCTGAAAGATGTATCATGGATCCAGTAGAGAATAGATGCCCCCAAAATTCTGAATGCTAGAGGAAAAGAAGGAAACAGCTTTCCCTGAAACCAGAGTACATCACTGTGACTGGAACAAGCATAAGTACCAGAACCTGACAGGCTTACACTGCCCTTCTTACCTTCTCTCCCTGGCTTCATGTATGCTCACAGCAGAAAGCACTTCACACTTCGCAGTGATGGAATTAGAGTAAAAATGGAAATGAGCAAGAGATTCGCAAGACTCCATTCTACCAGACATCTTTGTTCTCTACTGCTCTTTCTGCTCTGACAAATTCAATATTTTAATGAGTCCTCATTAAAACTACTCTGGCATTTAATGTGACTTTCATAGCAGAAGACACAAATACCACTCCAAAATGCTATTCTACCAGTATGTTCTCTTGGTTCAATATCTGTAGCTGATAATTTGCAAGTCGAAAGATGCTCTGGGTATTTTTCCCATGAGAGCAAAATCAAATACCATCATAATTTATTATTTGCATTATGAGCAGACATCCTACTAAGCTTTCAAAGAGTTTTAATTATAGGGAGAAATAATGTATTATAGTAATAATAATAATACCACATTTATTACCCCCAAAAATGCAATTACCATTAAAATACATATACACAGTAATAACTACATGCTTGTTTCATAATTTGCAGTGCAGGCAAAAATTCTGTTTCCCTTATTCACTTCTTTTTATAGACTACTAAAAAATAACAACGCCACTTAAAAAAAAAAAAATTAAAATCTCTATCTATAAATCTTTTTTTTTCCTTCCTTAGTGTTTTCCAGGGTGCCTGACAATACAAATTCGTACCATTTTGTGTATTTTTATTGTGATCTTAATATACTCTGTGGCTCAAGGATGTGTGGTGAGTATTTAAATCAATTACTGCTTCATTTAGCATTTTATTTAAAGAACAACCTGGTACAGATCTGTTAAACACATGCCATATTCTTGACTGGTGAATTCCTGCTCTTCAATATACTTGCCGAGCATATGCGTTCAAAATTAAAGCCCTTTGCTGTAACTTTCACTGCCCTGAGTCAAGGTGGTGAATTAGGAATGGCAATGCTACTAGCAACCTACACAGATAATACCTAGTCAACACCTATAGAAATTTTTATATCAAACTTCAGTGTCACATCATCTACTGATACCATATACTGTATTGGAAAACTATTTTTTAAATATTCAACTGTTTGCTAGTTCAACGGCTAATATTTTGTGACAGACGAGGCACGGTGTCAAACAACATTACTTATTTCTATATGGAAACTTAAAGAACATATTTCCTTGTAATAACGGGGATATTTTTAGTCCAGGCAGATCAGAAAAGATAACAAGATCTTAAAATATGGACAGTATTGTATAACGAGGAGAGGTGCTTATGCTGAGCTACTTACATGATCCATTCACATCTAACGTCTGGGAAGCTTCCCTTCTATAAAGTGAACTTGCTCAATGCTTCTGAAAATTGAGCTTCTTTTCCTGTAGATTAACAGCTAGCTCTACGTAGTGGCCTTGAATGTCAAATTAGATTTAAAATTCTACGTAAGTATTTGGCATCTAGTTGCCTTATCAAATTCCTAGTACTCAATTTCAACATTTTGGCTGCTAATGCTAATTAATTAAACATGTTAGGGTACGCAAAGGAAAGAATCCACACAAAAATAGCATGATAAAAACAATTGGAAATGTTGAGGAGGCAGATGTCTCAAATAGTGCCTCTCTGTGGATTTAAGCAGTGTGTTCTGACCAATAGGAAGACAGTGATTTCATGAGCAATGCACAGTGCTGAGATGCCAAGCCCCTTATTTTGTATTTTCTGTTTTCGCTCATCCCTGGATCTGCCCTGAAAGCATCTACCAAGCTGATCCCCATAAACTGAATGGGCAGAGTATCCCATGTCTGTGAATTCCAGTGTCCTGAGAGGCACCAAGAATTACTGATGTTCAGATATTTCTGGGAATTCCTGAACATCATCTGTGTGAGTAACACATAGCCCTAATAGCACACAGACACACATATGGTTTTTAATATGCATATAAGCCCAAAATGCATGGAGATGTGCAGTGCCTCCAAGCTAGCTAGTTGGAGGAAAGGTCTGTGTGGGATTGAGATGAATATTAGGACAACTGGAATCTTTGTGGATCAGCTCCCATAGATCTGACACTTTGACCAAATGAACAAAGCACCATTGTTGCCACTTGAAGATGGTAAGAACGAGAAACAGACATTGTAAGGCCCAAGGCAGCGTTGAACACCAGTGGAAGAAGGCAGATTAGAATTCAGAAGTTCTGGCCTCCAACAAGGCCATCATTCTGTTACAATTTAGAATAGGTCACAAATATAACTATCGTTTCTTGAAGCAAAAATGGCCTGTAACCATTGAAATGCTTAGGAGAATTATTTCATGCAAAGTAACGCTTCTAGAATTCTCAGCTAGAAGAGGAGCTAGGTGTTGTGGTTTCTTTCTTACTGTAGAGCAGATGGTGTTTTCCTGGATAAATTGCACATAATTTATAAAGCCCTCCTGCTTGCCTGTATTTTCAGACGAGTTTAGTATGAACTGCATTTTTAAGGGTATTGAACAAAATCCCATTAAATGTATTTTTCACTTCACTCTTTCTCATCTCATTTCATAATATTAGCCAGTATGAGTTTAACTCAAATTTTATCAGTTATGTCTCATCTTTTTAAATGACTACAACCCCTGTAAAATATATGGCTTAATCACCTTTCAGGTTGTCAGTTATTTTACAGCATGCTATAAAATTTCATTATCAGTGGTTAGGATGAAATAAAAAGGTCTAATAACACACTTCAAAAGAGAAGCTTAAGTACAGGGCAAGGCTTATGTGGCAGGGCCTGTTAAAATCAATTTCACACTATCATCCCACTCTCCTCATTTATGCTCTTATCCTGTGCCTTTGTAAGGGGTGAAGGTTGGAGTGCAATTAAAACTGGAGCTCTAGGGACTTGCAGTATTTGCCAGAAATTCCTCCCTTCCTTGGGAGACAGTTCTGAGACGTGTACAAGACATTGTCTTTGGAAGAAGCAGGTTAAATTTCCTCAAATTTCTCATAAGAAATGCACTAGAACATTTTTTTTATTTCCCAGTCTAGAAAGGAAATCAAACTCCTTGTATAACTCAAATGGCAGGGATAATTAAAGATGAAGCCTTGTATGTGAATCATATGTGATAGCAGAAGTAGCTCTGAGGTGGAGAGAAGATATTATTCATGTTTAGCTTTTCAATCAAAGATTAAAATATGGTTTGTGTTTGAATAATTGAAATGGATACAATTTACATAGTCAATAAAACAAACACATTTCTTTCTGTGCTCTGTGCAAGAACCTTTTTTACCCTCGTGGCCACATAAAATGTTTACGGAAGTTGCTTGATTTTGCAGCAATATGTTGGTTTGAGAATCTTTTGCTTTCAAGCACTGAGAGGGAAACTGTTCATCTAAGCCCAGACTTCAACTGGTTGACCTTACTGATATGTAATGAACAAAGAGTGTCTCCCACCTAAAACTGAGTAAAGCATTACAGGAAAAGGACAGAGATTTTAATAGAGCAGTGAGCGGGATGGGAACTCCATGGCCATATTTTCCCAGTTAGAAACAAACTACAGTCAGCCTCCATAGCAGCTGCATTTCTGTTTATTTCATATTTAACTTTCTCCCTTTCTCACCTCTTCTGTCTTTTCTAGGTTGGCTGTATGCCTTGGGTTTGGAATACCAATTCCAGCAGTTCAATAGTTATCATTTCTCCTGGTGGAATAAATAAAACAATGAATGAACTTCCATGTGACACAGCCCACTACGCTTTCCTTTCCTGTGTAGTGGGGACTCTCACCTTGGCAATATTTCTACGTGTATCTTCCTTGCCAAAAATGATTCTCCTGCTTTTTGTTACAGTTTTGTACATAGTTGTTCTGGAACTCAGTGGTTACAGAAAAGCAATGGGGTAGGTATCTTGCAAAGTTAAAGCAATGGGTATTTCTCTATAGATAGTAATGACATTCACTGCTCATCTGTGAATTGACCTCTAGCATTCAGTACTGCTTAGGGCTATATACTCAGTAGACCATAAGACATACTTAAGGCATCCTCTCCCCAGTAACTGTAGGATCTAGCAACAAGCAATCAGGTTTTGGGAAGTAGCAACTGTTACCCCATTATTCTGTAATTTTATACTAACATACTTCTACATTTTCTTCTAACATTGATCATATGGCAGTAGAAAAACACAGTTAAAAATTTCACTTCCATATTTCAGCAGCCCTCAACCAATTCCAATTTCATGTGAGCTTTTGAGTGCTTTTTTTTAATTTCCTAGTTAAAAGCATGCTCACACATAACAATAATGTATAGTATTACAGAATCCTCAAGAAGTTAAATGTTGGTATGATGCCGTGACCAGATTTACTATCACTCATCTCCCTGCCCATATGAGCCTCTTTAGAAAAAGCTAGTGATAAAGGGTTACCCACATGAATAAGCTAAAGATCTGATATTGAAAATACGCAGTGTTAGGTATTAGAAAACCTGGAATAACCCATTCACTTTCCTTTTATTTTTAAGGGGTGGCTCCTTTTATATGCGTGGCTATGAACCAATACTAGCCATTTTGCTATTTTCTTGTGCTTTGGCTCTGCATTCCAGACAGGTGGACTTGAAGCTGCGTCTGGACTACCTCTGGGCTGTGCAGGTAAGTCATAGGATTTTTCTTTCTAGCATCCATGCACACAAAATTATGTCTGACTTTTTGAGTCGGCTTGCAAATATTTACAGAACAAACTAGTTGGACTAAGACACTTTGAAGATGTTTCATGTATCTTGGGTTTTACAGAGAAAAATTATTTGAGCTTTCTTTCCACAGACCTGTAAAATTAATTTGCTCTCAGAAGTATTTGTTTTGTTTGTAGTTTTTCCATAACAGTATATCATTAATGAAGTAATATACCTAAAATGCATTATGAATAGAAGGAATTTCAAACATGGGAAATTGACTATTAGCAATATAAATTTCAGAGAAAGAAATTAAATCCATGGAGTTTTTTCATCGTATAATACAAAAGGTGTGAAAATAAGTTGATGTTCAGGTAAACTGAAAAGAAGCAAATAAAACTGATAAAAGGAAATACCCATAACAGGCAACGAAACTATGGAACCCTTTCCCAATGGAAGATTGGAAATTTATTTAGATATCAAATGCATGGACTTCTTTCTTTTTTTCTTCTTAAATATGTTTCCTAACATATTTAAGGATAATCACAGAAGAACTTACAGAATATTAGCCATAAGCAGGAGCATCAGGAAATGTCTACCTCCTGTCATGCCTCTTAAGAGTCCTATTGCTGCCTCCAAAGTATTTCACACTTGGCCTCTGAGGAAAGGAGAAAGTTGAACAAAATGTATGTTTGTTTTAGTGGAATTTGGAAGTGCATTTATGATAAATCTTACATTTGAACACTCTTGTAGTTCACAGAGGTCACATCCTGTTCTCAACTGCACCCTGTAACTATGTTGTTAAGAGGACTGTATAAATCGTCACAGTGCTTGCTTTTACATGTAAGGTCAAGAAAGGAGCACATGGGTTAAACATATCCCTGGCTCTACTGTGTTACCTTGCAGGGAGAAATCAGGAATGACTTAGCTGTACTATCTTCAGCTCTTAAAGTTTTTGTACCTAACAGTTAAGCTGTGTTTGGATTTTTTGTTTGTCTTGATGTCCAAGCCATGCCTACCTCCTTTATGATTTAAATTTATCTTGTCCATAATTTCTGCGGACTCTGTGCTGTTTATCTGAGTAAACAATGTGCGATCTCTCCATTTAATTTTTGTCCTGTGACCTGAAGTATTGATAGGTGCTGTGGCTGTCAGCCTCAGAAGTTTGTTTTGGACAAAGTGATAATAGTTTCCGCTTGCTGTGGTGCCAAATACAGTTTTCAGGTGGAAAAAAATTACTCTGACTTTGGAACTCAGAGCAGCACATGACTAGCTTTATAGCAACTATTGTTATATAGGTTTGCACGTGGTGAAGGTATGCAAGTGCCATATGATCCATGAATACAAGACCTTCCATACGTTATTCCTAGCTATGAAATAGAGTAGCAAGCAGGAAGATACTGTTTTGCTAAACTGTGGCCTTTCAACTGATAAAGAGTCCGTTCCATCTGAAATTTTTTTCATCATTCCAACTACAATGACTTGCACTTTGAATTGTGTGTCCCTAAGGAATGTACTATTTAAAGATTCTTAGTTTTAAGTTGGTTTTTAATTAGCAATCAATTAATTTTAAAAATTCAAGTACAGGAAATTAATGGGATATTTGCCTGCTCAAAGACTCCAACCGGACAATAGTAAAGGAAGAAATGTAAACTTTTTCTGTTTTCTTAGGGTCAGGTTTTACAGAAATACTTATTTGTCTACCACTATTGTTAAAACCATTGTGCACTTACTCCAGAGGACAATAAAGGGAGTTAAGACATATGGTTGCCTATCAAATTTCATTAATGTCCAGTGGCATCTTCAGGTACCATTTCAAAAAGTGCTTTACATCTGAGATGATCAAATGCCATTTTCAGATCTTTTCAATTGCAAATCAGGTACTTAGTGGTACCATCTTGTCTGTGAGATTTGCATGATAATAATCAGAAAGGGAAAAAAATCACAGTAGGTGGAAAATTCAGAAATTAGGGGTCAACATAACTACCATTCTTGGAAATCAGTATGCTGGATAAATGTGATGATCTGGGCATATACCCTTGTTCTTCTCAATTCCACATGGAAGACCTATTCCCTGTGCAGATAACATGTTGTAAGGAATGTTGTCCTGGTTTCCACTCTGTGTATTTGTTGTAAATTATATTGAATACAAAGTCTAATTAACATAATATGCAGAAGTACCTGTTGTGATGGATGTTGCCTAAGTCCTTCTGGTGCCTGCTTATTCAAATGAATAAGTAAAAGCCTATTATGTTTGTACTTATTGGGCTCCTTGGCATAGTAAAAATCCGAGTATTAAAAGCTCTTGGTTGGAAATATCTATATGTTAAAATTGCCTTTGAATAGTTATCAAACTCCAAGCTACTAATTGTTTAACAATCCTTAAGAGGAGACAAAGGTAAAAAACACCTTCCTGAGTGACAGTTTTCTCTAGCTGCTGGATCGCAGGAGCCCTGTGTGTGGTTAAACAGCATTCTTCATCATGTTTCTCTAGAGCCACAGTACTACTTACCATTACACCATGTTGGCTTAACTTGGCTACATACTTGGTAGCAGAAGTTTTAGAAAGATCACTGACTTAGCGCACTGGGATTGTGGAGATTTTCTTCTGTTTTACAGAGTGAGTGTGCTGGTTCTTTGTGCCAGCAGTGTGTTGCATGAACCACTGCTAGAGCTGGAGACTTCCATCTCCTGATAGCCAGCTGCTGCTGTGTGGAAGATGTGCCAACATGGTACAACACCTATTTTTAGGAAGCTTCTCAGTTGTTGGCTTACAACTGGAAGAATTTCAGACTCAAGGGCTAGTCTGGAAGCTGAAAGCACTTTGTTTGCCTACTTCTAGTAAGACTCGTTGTGGGGCTACTCCTGTAAAAAATGTTCTCAAATGAATAAAATGATGTGGCATAAGCTGCAATAAAAAGGATTTAGTAGACAGTTTCATTTACTTCATCATGAACAACACAAAGTCTAGTACTAACTAAATGATATTTTAAACACTGAAAGTATCCTGCAATTAATACCTTTATTAATAAGAATGTATAAATAGATGCTCAGTGATCTATACGAAGTCTGAGGCAAACTCTTTTCCATAGATTTTTCTCTTGCCACTTCAGGAAAAAATGTGCTTTGAAGAAAAGCATATTTCAAAGAAAAACTGATCTAGAAAAATGTTTCAGCTTCAAGAAAAATTAATCTAATTCCATGTATCTTGGTTATGTAATCAGAACAGAGATAATACAGTATGATTTATGTACATCCTATGGAAAAAATACATTTTTCTGATTGATGATAAGTTGTTAAAACATTTATATTTGTACTTACTGTTCACACATCAATCGTGTTGTAAGTTCTTGTTGATTTTGATAGATTTTTTTCTGTGCCAAATTTAACCTTTCTGAATATCACAGTATTTCCAGAAAATATCTGTTGGTGGGTTGGGTTTTTTTTTAAATTCACAATGTGAAGAGAGTTTCATTTTCTACATAACATTGTTGAGTAACTGTGTGCCTCATATGACAATAGCTCTGAATAGCAAATATATGATTTGTGACTGATAATCACTTTTTCTTATGCAAATTATTCAACAGAAGTGGAAAAAAAGAACGGGAAAATAAATACATGTAATGAATTTATGAAGAAGCTAGAACTGCCAAAATAAATGAAGTTGCTCACTCACCCAGGATTTGTCAGGGGAGGAAAATTAAAATGATACAATGATATGACAGATTGTTGCATTCTTTAGGGAATACTAGAGTATCATTCAGCTATCTTTTCTAATCCGTGACATGTGTAATAAATATGTATTTTACAGTCAGCAGGCAAGACTTGTCAGGTGTCCTTGCACTTCCTGTCAAAAATCTGGCCCTAACAGCAGCGGTGTGATGGGTCTCTTCCCTGTGCTTTTAGTGCCACCTTCCGGTACAAAGATGATGTTTCTGTGGCACCGGTGCCTGGCTTCTTTTTTAGTTGTCTCTTGAAACAGTGCATTTTCATGTGATCCTTCAATCAGTGACATTGCTACAGCATTTTTATGTTTATTAAGGAAGCACATGATAGCTCAAGTGACGCAACAGTTTAGACCACTTCCTGAACAGGAGATGTGTAACCAGGTACCAGTATTGTCAAAACAGTGTAAAATGCAATGTAAAAAATGTAAAAATGTAAAAAAAACCAAAACAGCTTTGTAAAATGCAATGGTTGTTAATGACATTGAAGTCAAAAGCCATAGTACCAAAGAACATTCTAAATTTTGTCACCAGGTCAGAAGCAAAAGCAAAGCCTGCTTTTAAATACTGCAGCTGTACAAACACAGTTAACTTCTGCAAAATGTCCTAGCTTCCAGGAATACCAAACAGGTATAAGCAAAAAGCAGAATATGAAAAATGGTGTTGTTTATGCCTATGTATTTTCTTTCTTGTTTATTTTCACAATAATCTGCCTTGCTTTTAGAGCCAGCAGCTGTTGTATAAATATCATGCTGGCAGCTTTCCTTAATTAACCAATAGGAATAGAAACAAATAGATGAAGGTTTGGATGCTGTTTAGCTGTCTGGATAATATTTCTACCAGGAATGTAAATACCTGTGATCTGTGCTATTTTAATCATCTTTCTCCAGCCCCAAGTACTCCTTCTTCCTTCTCAGTGTCTGTTTTGCGTGGGAAAGTGTGATGCCTACACATCCTTTTATCTCAGCTGTTCAGGGAGTAAGCACTAGGAGCTCATGAGTCACAAGGAGGAAAGACAGCTTTCATTTCATTCCCCTGAAGGGAAGAAAGCAGGAAGATGAAAAAAGGTCCAGAAAATACCCGTAATTTATTTAGTTCCCTTCCCGTAGAACTGCGTGATGCGATAGTTTTTTAAGAGTCCGCACTCCTGAACATGACCAAGTCTTTTTTTACCTGACCTTCACTCCTTATCTTCCTGAGCAAGAGACACGAGGATATCTTTCCTCTTTCCTTTGGCAGCTCCTAAGGAGTTGTATTTATGAGAGCTGCCTTAGGCAGTGCAAGGTGAGAGGATGGCTACTCAAACTCTATGCAGTAGTAGCAGAGAAGGTGCACTTCAGTTCATATTCCTAGCAGATCACTTTAATTACAGCAGGATGTTAGATATTTGGTATGTTTGGATGGTGTAAGTGCACTCCATGGAGAGTCTCTGGCTAGAGTACCAGCTACAATACAGCAGTATTAACCCAGCATGTGGTCTAAGCTAATTTATGTTGCTTTTCAGCATGACCAAGTAGCTCCGGAGTGCTATCCTAGTTCCACTAACATTCTGCTTCTGCGTCTGGGGCTAGGTCAGGCAAAGCTAACACACCTTATTCTTCATGGCACTGCATTGTCCCACATAGGCATTGCCAGTGCAAATACCTCCCTGAACCACAGAGCACAAAAAGCCAAGAGCACTTGACCTACATTCCCCTTGTTCATAACAGAGACAAAATTTGTCTCTGTTCAGGGTTTACTACCATTACCAATCATGGTATTGTTTAAGGGCCTTCCATGACCTTAGGCTTTTACCTAATTTCTGGCAACTTAATTTTCTCAAAGTCAAAAACTGTAGTCAGCAGTTTTGCATCCGAAGAGAGAAAAAGGGATACTTACTAGGTGTGTTGGAAATGTAGAATTCTATTGTCTGTCTTAGCAATGGTGACATCCTTGATGCCTTTCCCTGCTCTTAGAGAATTTCTCCTTCAGACATGACTTTGGCAGTTTGGTTTGAGCCTCTGAGTCTCAGCTGTGGTCCCATCGTTGTGAACATCATCACACACATACCTGCACAGGATGGGTGTGACACCATAGTGCACTAACATTTCTCTGTCAGTATTTTCATGACCGTATTTGTTAGAAAGGAGGAGAAAAGTCATCACAAGCCTTAAAGTTCCATCTGAAGGAAACAACCAGAAAACCAAGGGGCTAGAGTATCCCCTCTCATTTATTTTACATGATATATTAGAATTGTTTCTTATTTCTGTGCATCGAAGTCTAGACAGCAGTACAGCAACATGACTGCTTCAGTGCTGTGGCTTGATCTGAAACCTTTGTGGTGAATCATACAGAATAGTAGGAAACACTACATATTGCTGAAGAACCTTCACAATCCTGGCTTCCAAAATGAACACTTTTGTCCATGACTGGGCAACGCAGAGGAATCTGATCACACATTTCCAGATCAGAAATGAACAGCAGCTGCCAGTAATTGAGCAACATCACTATCCATGCAATGGGACAAACTGATTACTGCACTTACCTACCCCTGCTTGATTACTTGTCCAGAAATCTCTATGCCATGGCCCAAAGGTTTATTGTTACTTAGGCTGCTGTTCCACGTCATGTGATGTTGTGAGCTTAACTGAGGACCTTAGGAAGAAAAAAACAAAAAGGTTCTTATTCAGAATATAGAGGAATGGATAAGCAAGCAAAAATGGACTTTTTATTCAGAACGTGAATTCAGTTTGCAAATCTATTTGCTGTTGTCAGAGTAAAATTTCCTATATTCCAGGATGATGGAAAGATGGAGTTGTAAGCTTGGTTTGGATTTTCAGCTGGAAAAAGCTTTTTATATTTACTATTAGAAAATTTAAATTCCAACAGTCAGACTAAACATAAGACGCCATTACACATGTTTATAGACGACAATGAGTCAGAGACATAGTTATACCACCAAAACAGGGAAAGGCTATTTTAAGAAAACAGTATATGAAATGTAAAAAGCAAAAAAAGAGTCAGGAAAACAGCTCACAAACAGAAAATAGGTAATTGCTTATAATAAAAATTTCAAGTATATCTCTTGCAGAGCTTAACTGCTACATAATGTTTACGGATATTTCACCTCTGGAATGAATTCTGATTCTTATTATACAAATTAGAGGAGGAGCTGAGCACTTATTTCAAAAAAGGAATGATTCCTGAAGAAGTTATGTTTATAAAACCAGTTCTCTTTCAGTTCAAGAATACAGAAGTAAACTGCAAGCCAAAGTGGACTGTGTGATTTGAATAAAAAGATTGTTTCCTAAGTTTTGTCATGGAAAATAAAAATCAGCTTCCTGAAAAAAAAAAAAAAAAAAAAAAAGAAAAGAAAAAAGAACCAAACATGAAAAGAATATAAAAAAGCAAGAGGTGCCTGGTTTTCTCCTACTTAGTCAGGAATGGATAGTGAGAAAAGTATGTGGACTTTGGATCAGGATAGCAAATTCTAGATACAAAAAGGACACCAACAAAGCTTAAAGCAGATTCTTCAGTGGTTTATGTGACTGGGGTTTCTCAACAATGCCTGAGAATTTGGCCTTGTAGTCTTCTGCTGACTATAACTAGATAAACAAAATTATGTTGGGATCACAGCAGAAGATTTGTGTCGCAGTTCTGTGAATGTGATTGAAAAGAATAAACTGTGATTTCTATGGGATGGATTATATGGTACTGATCAAGTATTTTCTAATTGAACTCAGAATGTGGAGCCAAAAGTCACTTGTAAGAACAAGGAGCAAATCCCAGAGAAGTAATTTTGCAGAAAAGTCTCCTAAAGATTAGGCTGGAAATTGAAAACCTAGGAGTCTCAAATGATATATGGTATTTTTCCAATAAGGGGTCTGATTTTAGGAATTGTTTCCTAATGCATGACTCCCACTAACTTCTGTGAGTCAAGACATTTGTAATAAGATATCAGTATCTTGAGTTCAGGATCTCAGCTGCGTTAACTCCCAGGTGCTATTTGTGAATGCTATCATTTACGTGAATTATAGAATTTCTGTTGCTGTTGTGCACAGAAATTTCTGTGCACAGGAACTGTATATGTTTTCACAACAAATACCAGAGTAGTTAAAGCCATCTCTAGAAATACTAATTATTTTGATATTAAAAAATATTTTTAAATTCCGTATTATTCTTAAGGATGTTCAGTTGCAAAACCCTTTTCTCTGTTGAAGTTACTGTCTCACCAGGCCTGTTTCCACTTTACTGAAAAATGACATACATTTGCTTTAAACACTAGTGATTCTCCAGGCTTCTCTTTTATGAAGGGTGGATCAAATATTGCTGTCACTGTCTCCACCTACCTGGGAAGTCATTGGCCTCCAAGGCCAATGTGACTTAATGGGGATTATTCTAGCTTTTTACTCTGTAAAAATATCAAGAGCCTATTTAAAAGAAAAGAGAACTACAGAAGACACTAATACACTTAAATGATCAAGTCCTGAAAGTAGTCATCAGGCCTAGAGACTTTAGCTTGAATGACGAGGGACTTAGTGGGATTTTGCGCAATGGTACAGGAGAACAGTTCCCACTCTGCAGGAATTATTTTTCTCCATTTAATTTCAAAGTATTAATTAATAGAAGCTAGCTGATGGCTTCAGATAATTTTTTGCTTTTTGGAAAGGTTTTCCTTTTCCTCTGTCCCCACAGGCAGAAGAAGAGAGAGATGATATGGAGAGAGTCAAGCTGGATAATAAAAGAATTCTCTTCAACCTGTTGCCAGCACATGTTGCACAGCACTTTCTGATGTCTAATCCAAGAAATATGGTAAACCAAGATAAAATTTAAATACATAGTGATGTCATATGGGTGTGGCCCTGTGTAGCTTCTGTCACCTTTCAACTGTATGTTTTCAAGAAAAGCTTGGACTTAAAAAATTCCATTCATGTTAAAAGGAATATGTTTGTAAAAACTTGTGTTCAAGAAATAGTTTGAGATTATTACATTCACTGTAGTGTCCTCCTTCTCTTAAGAGTTTTAATAAAAAGCAGGATAAGGGAATTTTGTGTCATTCAATACCAATGCAGCCAGGCGTCTGCATGCAAATCACTTTTTTTTCCAATCAGTTTAGAACATTGGGATTTATGACAGTATTTCATGAGCTCGGTTTTTTTCTGAATGGGAAAGCGTTATGAACTGCCAGACACTTCCATATGACTCAGTGTATTTCTGGTAATATGCTGACATTACCAAACCCACTCATTTAAAGTTAAAAACAGAGAATTGTACCCACCCAAGGAAGACACAGTATTTTTTAACATCAAAGGCTGCCATGATAAAATAAATTTATTCAGGAAGCCCTTACCATAGTCTTTCCAGTGCAGCTGCAATACCTGCAGCACTGGAGTAGCCATAATCAGAGAATCATAAAATCATTCTGTTTGGAAGACACCTTCAAGACCAACAAGTCCAACTGTTAACCCAGCACTGCCAGGTCACCAGTAAACTCAGTGCCAGGTCTACATGTCTTTTAAATACCTTCAGGGATAATGACTCCACCACTTCCCTGGGCAATCTGTACCAGTGCTTTACAACCCTTTTGGGGAATAAATTATTCCTAATATCTAATCTAAACTTCCCCTGGCGTAACCTGAGGCCATTTCCTCTTGTCCTATCACTTGTTATTTGGGAGAAGAGACTAACCTCTACCTCACTACAACCTCCTTTCAGGTAGTTGTAGAGAGTAAGAAGGCTTCCCCTCAGCCTCCTCTTCTTCAGGTTAAACAACTCCAGTTGCCTCAGCCATTCCACACAAAATTTTTGCTCTAGACCCTTCACCAGCTTCAATTCCCTTCTTTGACACGCTCCAGCACCTTAAGGTCCTTCTTGTAGTGAGAGCCCAAAAAGCAACCATAGTACTTGAGGTGCAGCCTCACCAGTGCTGTCACAGAGGGATGATATACAATAATGGCCATGACAGTGCTCTTGAGATTTTGGATTTGAACCATAGAAAAGTGGGTTTACTTTCTGTAAGCCCTCCAAATTCTTAAGCAAAAACTTTACTATACAGAACAGCATTATATCGTTAATATTGAATATAGGACTCCACAACTCAGGGAAGACATGAAGGAACAAGGCTGATTTTATGCTGGAGAGTAAAATTGTTTCATCTCCTATTTTAGTTGTAAAACAAAATTGATAAAGTGCAATTATATTTCTCATACAATAAGAGTTCTACAACTATGAAGACTTTCTACAAAATTTTTACTCACTGTTTCCATATCTAAGCAGAGAAAAAGACAGTTGTTTTAAATGGGTTTCATACTTTATGTGTTAATTTTCTTTTGTGTTTTTCAGTGGTGAGATCTTTTTTTTTTTTAATAAGGCTGGCTTTCTCTCTACCACAAATGATTGCTTTCATTCTAACTATTGCTTAGTAGTATAATAGATATCTTCATAATTTTGCTTTATTTAGATTAATCTTTTAAAATAAAAATTATATCTGCTCATGAACTGCAGGACCTTTATTACCAGTCATATTCACAAGTAGGAGTGATGTTTGCTTCCATCCCAAACTTCAATGATTTCTACATTGAATTGGACGGCAATAATATGGGAGTGGAATGTTTACGCCTGTTAAATGAAATTATTGCTGATTTTGATGAGGTAAGGTCTAAACACTCTGTCTTTTGACCATCAAATTACTACCCATAGAGATTGTAGCATCTTAGCATATCTCAAACTGCCTAATAAAACAGTGTTGTAAACTTCCTATTTAATTGTAGTTGGTGTCCACTGGGCTTCTTCAAAGTGTCAAATTTGTACTTTTAGGCACATGAGTCTGACATGAAATTCCTCTAACATAGGAAGAGTATTAAAATGCAAGTTATTGGTAGTTTTTTTCAATGACCTAAGTGGGCAGACCTCAACCTACCAAAAATCAACTTGCACATATTATCTGATAACTATGGTTGCTTGTCTAAAATACTATGTAATATTTAACAGTTTTATGTTTTAAACAAAGCTTATGGACAAAGAATATTATAAGGACATAGAAAAGATCAAGACAATTGGAAGTACATATATGGCAGCTGTGGGACTTGTACCTACGTCAGGAACCAAGGTAAGAAGATTTTATATGACAGTCATTTGCAGAGGAACCATTGTCCTTCAATTTCCAGAGGAAAATCAGAAACGCAACTAATTCTGTGTGATTATAGATAACTTGTATTACTTCTTTAGAACAATTTTAATCTGAAATTCATAGAACAACTATAGTCTGAAAATAAAACTTCCTATCCTAGCAGTTGCTCATGTGGCTTCATTTGGGATTTCATTGCAGCTCTGGATTTTCTGCAAATTGGTGTGTAAGGCTCCTAAGTCAGAGTGGTATCTTAGATGGTATCTTAGATAACCTTGTAACATGCAGGGAAGGGAAGTCTCTAGGTGTAAGAAGTTGCTGCAAAACTAACACAAGGATATTAAAAAGTGATTTTATTTTATTTTGATATTGATATCTGGGTGCAACCTACAATCAAAACAAAGAGCCTCTCCAAATCCCCATCATAGACAGGAACTTAGTGCTAGGTACACTGCTGCACTTTACCCCAGTCCCTCCAAATTAGCTCGTCTTTGTTTCTGCTGCTAGAATTCTTATTACCCCTTTAATTACTCAGCAATAAAAAAAGGCAAAGTCATTTCAGATCCACTAGTTCTGGGGCACACAGTTCTTCTCCTATATCCTCATTACTATTCCTGAGTGTGTTCCTCACCTTAAGTTTTTGTCTTGGGACAGAGATTTCCTAGATTTACATGCAGCATCTGGAAAAGCAGAAAACCCTGTAGACAATATACCAAATATATTGTATACAGAGTACTATGCACATTAATAACTATGTTAATAGAATATATTTTATGAAAACATAATAAATTACTTTATGAATATATATATGAAATATAAATTATTTTATGACAAAATATTTCATGAATAAATTATTTTATTAAAAAATAATACATTTAATATGAATAATATAATGACAATTGTAGCAATCCATGCATCTTGTCTGCCCAGAATTTCCAGACACCTCTTCCCTGTTCTGATACGCATGTATGTATGTTGTAAAGGTACATTCATGCACATGGTTTAGCATTGCAAAATAACAACAAATTAGAGGGCAAAAGCAAAAAGGGCCAAAAGATGGCCTGTGAACTTCATAGCAACAATTATCCTTGTGAAGTAAATAAAGAACAAAGTCACATTGAAATCAACTGTCAGAACCATGTTGGAGTATATTACATGCAACTAATTTTCTAGTCTGCACAGTATTTACAACTGATGCTTTCCTTTGTATCATTCCTTGAAATCTACACATCACAAAAAGGTAGTTTTAAAATCCCATTTGTGCTGAAATGTTTTACTTCTGCGTCCTGAGACAGGCAAAAAAGTTGATCCTTTGGATTTTGTTCAGTGTGATCTCAGGCAAACAGGCGACAGCATACTTGTAGTCTGCTATAAATGCTCTTTGAACTATAATCCTGAAAACAAGTGTGTTATTGGGTAACTTTGGCAGCATATGTTCCAAAACCTAAACATGTTTATCTCTTGTATTTTATAGTTGCTAACTGAAGGGTCAGCTGAGTTAGCTAAGTACTGAAGATACTGCTCTAAGCTTATGACAGTAATGCATTTTAAAACACCGCAGAAGGCCTTGTACAGGACTCCGCCTTTCTCTGAAATCTTGGGGCAAATTTTGATTTTTTTTTCTGTACAGGAAGAAATTGTTTAACTTTCTTTATTCTAGAGACCCCAAAAATCTTATGCGAAACGGCAAATATTTTTAACTTGGAGTTTCAACTGTTCTGTGATCTTTTCCCACTGCTCATGTGGTACACATGAGTAGAAATTATTCACATCCTCTTGGCAGTTTCCCACTGGATCTTCAGCATGCAGCTATGTATTAGAAGTTCAATGATCCTAGGTGGCCCATCATGCGCAGATAATCACTCCCAGCCATCATACAGTTCCTGGGGAGCCATAAAAGACTCTAGTGTTTCTGACCTCCTCTCTGCCCAAGGTGTCCTAGCTTCATCAGAAAATCTGGCACAGCCTCTGATGGTGAGCCTTGAATTTCATACTAGGATTTGGACATGAGCAGAAAGCAGTGGATGTGGTTAACTGTGCTCTGAACTAAGGATCACTACATGCATAAGAACCCAGTACCCTGATTAAGTCAGATATTTAAATTCCATATTTTGCAGGACTTGTGTTTCACAGCCTGGCTTCGGCAGTTGACTATATTAAATGCACATTGCCTCTGTCAGAGTGGTTTTGCTGTGATGCTCTGGGCAGTCTTTCCAGTAACTATTCCTCTGATGTTTAAATAAATAATTGCTTGCCAGTTACACCATCAGGGCAGCACACAAACCAAGCTCTTTGTAGATCTTTTGCACAATTTAAGTTCATTATGTCTGTGGACTCCTTTGAAATTACATCTGTGATTTCACAGGGCCCTGATTCATCAGGTTTCTAACTTTGTGGTGTTCTCCAGTGCAGGTTCAAGAGTTTGCCAGTAATCCTGAAAGGCATCTGTCACCTGCAGCACATCCAGTACTTGCCACCAGTCCTCTCTCCTGCAACCCTGAGGGGCATTGCAGGATATCAAAGCATTCATCAGGCAGCAAAGAAATTGAAAGATAAGGAATATAAAGAAGTTTAGAGGATTAAATGAAACTATACACTCCTTCCTCCCTCTTACAGACATTCAATATTCTTTTTCTCTGTTGGGAGTACAGCCATCAGTTCTTTAAACTTAATTCTTGTTCTTCCTTTGTCTTGGTGAGGCTGGAAAAGAGTAGAGCTAGTTGGCATTGCAAGAAGCAAAATGCAAAAAATTCAGATAGGTAAATAAAAAATATCCTTCCTAAAACTTGGCACTGGCCCAAGGATAACTTTCATAATATTTTGTTAGCACTTTACTCATTTTTGTAAATTTCCCAGCTCCATGAAGGAATCCTTTCAAACTGAGCTGAATAAAGCAAATAGTAACCTGTTTCTCAGCCACTGTCAAGTACTCCATTTATAAAATCTCACTAACATGACAAAAACCCAGAAAGCTCTCACCTCATGTCAGCTGCCACAGCCATGTTGTGCAATACCCTACTGAAGCTAGACTGCCACTGACCCTGAATTTCTTTCACCATATCCTACCTTTAGCCCACTTGCACTTTGAAAATCTGTTCAAGAATTCATATTTATTATTCAAATAAGGGCTCCACATAAGAGCAACCACACTGTGTCAGGTCAAAGGTCTATTCTAGTACCCTGTCTTTAATGGTAGCTCCTGGGGGAAGGTCAAAAGTTACAGGACAAACATACAAACCTCTCTTTTCCACTTTCTAATGATATACTATTTAAGAAATACTAGGTCTACATATAATATCTTTTTACTACTTTGCAGCAAGTGTTCCATGAATTTGAATGTAGCTAATTTTTGGAATCCACAATATCCTCTGAAAATGAATTCCACAGTTTAATTAGATTGAAGTTATAAATGTTATTTTCTTATGTTTTGAGGGTTTTTTACAAGTTGATACTTCAGCATTTCATTTGAGCCCTTCTCATTCTTTCACTTTAGTTCATTTAGATACATTTTATAACAACTCACTTCAGCTTGCCTGGAAAGGAAAGAAAATAGGGGTATTCTGTATCTCACAGAACTAAACCTAACAGGAATTTTGTCAATGCGAACAGCATGCACCCAGTGGAGCTGGGAGCTAGGAAAAATCCCAAAGGGAAAAGAGGGCAGAAACTATAGTTATTAATAATCATCAGGCAAACCAGTTTTGTAAGAAAGCAGGTTATATTCTCTGCCACGCTCACAACAAACATCTGCAGCTCTCTAGCAACAGAACTGCTTTACCATGGGAATTTTGCTTTCCATTCTTCCCAGAAATCAAAAAGAGAGAGAGAAGGGAAAAAAAAAATAAATTCCGTACTTGAGAACAGAATGTATGTGCTGTAGCCACCATCAAAAGTTTCTTTTCACAAACAGCAAAAATGGGTTAGATTCTTTTCCTAAGCCATCCAGTCTGAGCTTTTAATTATTTTTCACTTCACTTGCCTCTCAGCACTGTACAAATCTAATGTGCAATACTATTTTGTTTCTAGGCAAAAAAATCAATTTATTCCCATCTGAGTACACTGGCGGATTTTGCAATAGAGATGTTTGACGTGCTTGATGAAATCAACTATCAGTCTTACAATGACTTTGTCCTACGAGTTGGTAAGTCACGTTTCTACAGTTATCACACAAACAGAACATTGTTGTTTGCTGGCTTTCCCTGTGCTGTCTGCAAAGAATTACCTGTCCTGCACTCATGATTAAAAATGAAAAGCCTCCTTTAGCAGGAGAATCACATCCATGTAGAAGATCAGCAGGCTCGATGGTGAGCAGCAGTATTAAGGAATTATAGAAGCGTCCAATTCCTCTGTGTTTACTTAATCTACACACACTCAAAACTGCACCAAAAGTTTTATGCAATATTATTAGTGTTCCCAGTCTTGTGGCTTTACACTGCTTTGCATTGCTAAAGTGCTGAAAACTGGGTCTGACTATACTTAAGTTACATCTGCAAAGTTTTTTCAGCATTAAAAGTGTGATGGAAGCTTTTTGTTGACAGATGCCAAGTCACCTCGGCTAGTCCTGTTTCCTTCAACAAATCAAACCCTCTGGTCTTCACAACACTTCCCATGCAATCCTGTACGTGTTGTTACCTGTCTTACCTCTCAGAGTTCTTTCTCCTAGCCTTATTAGAAAGCAAGTTTCTCTCTTCCTTTCCTTCCCTGCATCCTGCGTCTCTCCATTGGTACTTCCATTACTGTTCTTACTTCATTGCCTATTCTAACACAGATAGTTTTCTCCAGCTTCTTTCTCTATGTGTTTTCATGGCTGAATTGTGAAAAGGACATTGAGGTGCTGGAGCAGGTGCAGAGAAGAGCGACGAAGCTGGTGAGGGGTCTGGAAAACATGACTTATAAGGAGCACCTGAGGGAACTGGGATTGTTTAGCTTGGAGAAGAGGAGGCTGAGAGGAGACCTCATTGCTGTCTCCAACTACCTAAAAGGAGGTTGTAGTGAGGCTGGTGCTGGTCTCTTCTCCCAGGTAACTAACAATAGGATGAGAGGTAATGGCTTCAAGTTGTGCCAGGGGAGGTTTAGATTGGATATTAGGAAGAAATTCTTTACTGGAAGAATGATTAGCCATTGGAACAGGCTGCCCAGGGAAGTGGCAGAGTCACCATCCCTGGAAGTGTTAAAAAAATGGGTAGATGTGGCGCTTCCAGACATGGTCTAGTGGTCAGGGAGATGTTGGGATGAAGGTTGGACTAGATGATCCTAGAGATCTTTTTCAACCTAGATGATTCTATGATTCTATGAATGGGCTGGACAACAGGAAAAGTGAGATTGCTGACAGCAGAATATTGAGATTTACACATCTTTGCCCTTCTGTACATCCTAACAATTTTAAATTTCAAATTCTCTTTGAAATATGTTATAACTGGTCTTTCCAGGGTCACAAAGGGGCAGAAGAAAAATACCTAACCCTCTCTCTTCTGCATAACTTGCCTGGGCAAGCCCTTGCACAGAACTTCATGCAGGGTTCACCACCTGCAGCTATTCAGGGCACTCAGAAGGAACATCCTCATCTATCTTCAAAACAAGGTGTCAAAATGAGACAGAAATGTAGAATTGGGCCCTGTGATTTCCCTAAAAATATGCCTGAGCCATTCCCACATACTCTTGTCTTCTTCCAGTGTTGTCTAGTACTGATAATCAATGTCATGTTCTTCCCTTGTCTCATTCCTTGTGTATTCCAGGCCACTATTTCTGTTCTACTTGGAAAACCTCGATTAAAAGGCTTTATATGAGCAACGGCAGTGGAAGCCGTAGCAAACAATTAAAGATCTTTAACTGTTTGTCCTGAATCGTTATACAGCTAGACTCTGCACTAGCACTGCTTTTCTTATTTTCTTAAACAAAAAAAGACAATCCAGAGATGAGCCAAATTTTTATGTTGTCTACCATACTGCTTTTCCAATAAGATATCTCTGTGTATGGCTTTAGTTTGTTTCTGAACTTCTTACAAATACAGATGTCCAACTGGCATTAATTGAACATATATTATGTCCTATGACCAGAAAAATTCTAAGGTACTTGCGTTAAATCTGTTCTACAGGATTCATGTTTCCTTTGCATAATATGCTGTAGAGTTTGAAAACGAACTCATTGTTTTGATTTTAGGTATTAATGTCGGGCCGGTCGTGGCTGGAGTCATCGGAGCCCGAAGACCACAGTATGATATCTGGGGGAACACTGTAAATGTTGCCAGCCGGATGGATAGTACTGGAGTGCAGGGGAAAATTCAGGTGAGCACATTCTGAGAGAATTTTGCAAACTTTACATACCTCCTGTTTTATATGTGATTATATTTTCAAGACCATGTAGAAAATGCAGCCTCACTTGATCTGGTGGTTCTTATGAAAAAGGCAACATTCTCCAGATGATTCAAGCATCAGAGGTATAATTGTTTTCTGTTATATAAGCTTCACTACTTGGAGGCAATGAAATCCTCAAATAAATGATTTCCCATCAGAAGAAACAGAGTTCTCTGCTGCATTGCACACAGTTGGAGACAAGCCTGGGAATGCCAACACTGCATGGGCCAGTCTTTCTGCTGTAGGAATTTTGCCTGAATAAGGACTACAAGGAAAGGATCTATGTCCCTTTGCATCCTGCTGCATTTTATGTAGCTTTAAAAATTCCTTGGATACTTTGGATCAAAGAGGCTACCCAGACAGAAAACATTGTTACTCTACTAGAGCTCAGCTCCAAGCTATTCTGGACCTCTCCAAATGTCAATGAACTCTTCCAGTCCTTTATCCAAAATACCTGTGTAGTCTCCAGGGATCAAAAGTTCTTCTGGAGTAAATTAACGTTGCTGGAACTGATCCAGCTTACAGCAGCGGACAATTTGGTTACACCTTTCTGTTGGATGGAACTTAATCTGGCTGTGTAATTAATTATTCAGCTCAAGACCAGAAGCTCTGCTTCTCAGAGTCCAGTTTGGTCAGTGATTTTTAATTCCTTAAGAAAATTTTAAGAGCAGCAGGATGTGCTAATTCATTCTGTTTACACATATTTTGCGATAAAGAAGTAAAATGGGGAGAGGTGGGCAGTTCTAGGATTAACCTTATATGAACAAGAAAAACTAATAGGTTTTTTTTTCTGTCTTCAGGTGACAGAAGAAGTTCAGCGGATATTAAAAAGGTGCAGTTATGAATTTGCGTGCAGGGGTAAAGTCAGTGTAAAGGGAAAAGGCGAAATGTTGACCTATTTCCTGGAAGGAAAGGCCGATGGAAATAATTCACAAACACGGTCTTTAAACTTAGAGCGGAAAATGTACCCTTACGGGAGAGCAAACATTCAAACAAAACTGGGCACCAGCTGTCCATCAGTGTCCTCAGTTGCTAGCTTTACTGTAAAAGCTGGGCTTGGAGCAGGTCAAGCATCTGCCACTCACACAAATCAAACACTGCATTATCTTCCTTCTGTGCCAGCGGTGAAGGAGGCATAGAGCAAAGGAGATTCGGTTGTGCCATTTGCAGTGAACTTGGAGAACAATGGTTGCCTGAATTTTTACCAAGAGATCAGAGGTCACAGGCCGTGGCATTAACCAAGGACCACTACAACACAACCAAAGAGAACTTGGGGACTGTGTAATGAACTATTGAGATGGAACATATAAGGGCTAGCAATTCTATTAGGAGAAGTCAAAACCTGATTTTCTGGTAATGAGGAATACTTTCTTGGCGTTTTTAAAGGGTAAATGAAAAAAAAAATTAGATAAACATGCAAGCAGTTATTTATGTGTGTGTGTATATATATATGTTTTAATCTATATATGCACATATACAAACAGTCCTGTGTAGACTTAATAGAGATTTATAGAGAAACATGAAAATACGTATTTATTTACACATCTACCTGCAATGACATAGCAAAGAGAATTCTCTTTCTGGCATAGCCAGTATTGTTGGGTCTGTGATTAGCAAAGCTGCATTTAACTGTGGAGTGTGGGGCAGCTGTGGGGCTACAGCAAGAGTTAGGGAAACGGTGCTCCCAGTGCATGAGTTAAAGCAATGAGAACAGTGCTCATTGTGCTGTCAATGGCAGATTAGTGAAGGCTGCACTCAGCTAATTGCTAAACCCTATGTATTTTTTTAAATTCTCCTTGCATGCTCCAAAAACTTCAGAAAACACCAGTTCAGACCATAACACTAGGATATGAAATAGATAAACCACAGAGCTTAAAGGTTTGGCAGAAGAACAATATATATTCTTTCCATTAAAAAAAAAAAAAAGAGGGGTAGAGTTTAGAAGTTGCTGCCTCTTCACAGGTCATTTAACTGTGTGCAAGATGGAGGAGCTGCAAGCTCAGATTGCAAGCACAGCAATATGCTTATGCAATATAGAAACATTCCTTTATGGACAGTGCTGATTTTATTGAAGAGTAGAAGGATGGTATTATTTCAGGCTTTTACAAACAGCACAGATTCTGTGGCTCAGTTCCAGGGCTTAGCTTTACCTTTCTAAACAGCTCCAAGGATAGTCCTGTACTGGTGACAAACATGCTGTTGCTAGCTTTGTGACATTTGTACGCTTGCCAACATAGTCTTATGTCTTAATTGATTTTTAAATGTATACCGCAGTTTCACTATGTGTTGATTCTACCCAGGCTCACTCTTCAAAGCCGTACAATTATAGAAAGCTATAATTCTGAGAAACAAGCACAGTCAAACTTTGCCCAAATGAGGAGCACACTGGTAAACGTGCCAGGAGAGTGAGGCCTGCTCTTAATCTGCATAAAAGGGAACATATTTTGACTGCTTTTTCCTTTAATGCAGCCCACATCCTATTGTTCGTGGTTTCATATTGAAATGCCGATCTGGATGTGAAATGTAGAGTACAGCTCTGTACTTGAGGTGGGGGCAGCTGGAGGTCATCCTGCTGAGTGACACATGCTCCATGGACAGCTGCCATACTATCCTAGAAGAGATGCACAAGCTAACCAGCCTCACTGCTTTCCAAAAGAGAAGCAAAACTTTACATTGCCTGAAACCATGCAAAACTTCCTTTTAACTAAAAAAAACCCCAATCCTCTCCCCCAAGAAAAACCTCAGACAAACAAAAAAAAAAAACCCCAAACCCGAAAAGCCACCCAGGACTGCAGAAGCTGTCCAGATTGTAGAGTAGAAAACTTGTATGTACTAGATGTCACATTTCCCTTTGGTGGGCCTATTTTATTACTGATTTCACTAGAAAGAAGCTTCTCAGCAATTCTCCAGTAATCAGCATTTGCTTTGGAGCAGTCACTGTTCAAAAGTATATAGACAAATACTGTGTCAACAGATGCAAATCTTTAAAGAAACACTGCAGGAGTTTCCATTCTGCGTGTAGTCATATCAGGCTGCTACAGGACTCCAGTGGTTATCAGCAGGGTTTTTAATTAATTTTTATGTACCCTGTCAGCTAGGTGCTTCATTACAAAGCTAGTAAAATTAGTGTCATGATTAAAGTAACTACAAAAAACTAAGAACTGCTTCCTAACTCTACTAGGAGTACGCTCCTCTGTGGAAAGTCACTGCATTTTTTAGTCTCCCTAACAGCTATCCAATTCACAGGCATACTTCTAGAATAATTTGATTCTGGTTTTCATGCATTCAAAGCTTTATGAATAAATACATGTAGGAATACAGATTTTAAATAACAAATACTTACATAATTAAACTAAATAAGTTGTATCCATGCAAAGCACACTGCATGTTTCTGCTTTCTAGTAGGTTTGTAAGAACTAAATCATCATACAGGTAAGTTAAATATTGAACCAAAATGCAAAGCATTACGTGCAATAGCATTATTCACTCAGTTCCACTCACAAATCCCAAGTTACACAATTTTTGAATCAGTGAATTTGGTATAATTTCACTGATAATATTAAAACATTATTTTTACATGTACTGTTATCAAAAGCATCTTCAGATCGTAGCAGTAGATCTGGTAGTACATGAATACATAGACAAATACAGACACTGACCCACCCCAAAAACTTTAAATGATTTTTAAAATTTATTTAGTTTTTTAAATGGGTCCAAGATATAGACATATTGCCATTTTTTCTTTTACCACTAAATGGACAGTGAGTGGAAATGAATTGCCCCCTGTGCTAGTATTTTTGGGACTATTCTCATCCCCAGACTCATTCCTAGCCTAGTCCTGGAATAATGTCAGTGGAAGATCATGTAGCAAGGTGAATTTGGATTATTCATTTTAATATTTTAAAGATTAGCAAGTACTGGTAGAGTTACTCCAAAGTTTTTCTAAGACTTATCCTTCTCTCCAACAGTCGAATGAGATACATGGCTTTTATAAGAATGCTTTCTATGTTTAATGGAAAGGACCAGGCACAGTCCATCATCAGCTTCTCATTTGGCCCTTTTGCAGGAGGTCTGTGCCTCCAGAACAGGTTGAGTGGACCAGGATGGCTTCTTGGTGCTGAAAACTGTCCAGTATGCGTGTGCTAGCTTACAGCATCAGTGATGATGTATTTGGAGTCAGTTTCCAGACTTTGAGTCCTACTGTTAATGCCCTTTGTATTTTGTTGTGGTTATCATTGCTAGTTTTACTCTGTAGTCCTGAACTGAGCAGTACAGAATCATGAAGAAAGTTCAGCCAAGGCACAAATTAGTAAAAAGCCATTTGAAAGTGATAGGCAGTGTTCAGCAGCCATTCCAACAGGGAAAACTAAATGCCTGTTGAAATCATGATATAATGAAGCTGTGCTCTTGCCTTTGTGCTTTCACTCCCTATTCATAAATGTTTTTCCCCATTTTCCTTTTCTGTGTACATTTGTTTTATTTCAGGTCTTATGTGATAGCTTTAAATGAGAGATTTGATCTCTACTCTTCTGTGTTCTTTAATATGTTCAGTAAGTTTTATACACGGAAAAAGGTAGTACTAATACTTCTGATAACCTCACAAATGCACACTTCCTGCAGAATTAGAAAAGCTTGTAATGCAATTTTTATTGGCAATTGGCTGACGATAATATGTGGCCCACTCCAACATCCCTGGAAATCATCAGAAGGATTTCCCTGGGTTTCGGTGGGATTTGGGTTGTGTCCATCTTAATGCATGCAGTTGTATTTCCTATCTTGCATTTATTAATTTTCTCATCAAATTTTGTAATTTTTGCCTGGGTGATCTTGCTGTAGCCCCAGCAAAGAGTCAGTTCTGCCCCAAAGTACCTCACATTTAACTGAGGATACTAACTTGTTGCATTGTGGGCAAAATAGCCTCCTGCACTTCTGTTCACTGTTCTGTGCAGCTGTTAGCTTGAAACAATTAACAGATACAAGCCCTACAAAAAAAGTTATGCCATTTTGGCATGTTGATGTCTGTCAATAGCAAGCACAATATTTCACATCAGTTTGCACGTTTTCTCTTTCAGATAATAGTAATAATCAAAGTCTTTTCTTCTTTATATAAGGAGATAAGTATCAGAGATCTTCAGACTTCACTGTCTTGGGAGCTAATTTCAAAGTGTTCCTATGCTACCTTTATCTTTAAATGATTTTTTCATTATTATTCTCTGCTGAGATTACAAACTGTCACTTAGTTGAATTACTGGCTAGAAATTTCCAAACATTTCCCATCTGCATTGACTAGAAAGCTATTTTATTCAGCCTGTAAAATGCATTGTTTTTTATAGCTGCTTCCTGCTGTGGCAAGTCACACTCCCTTGTCTTCACTAAAACACACACAAATTCTCCCTTAGTTTCTCTAGGTGAGACTGAGAGCCAAGAGCTCCAGCTCATTAAGGCTGAATCTTGCATACCTTACGTACCCACAAGGCCTGCAGAAATCACCAGGCATGCTTATGAAGGTCACTTGAGCTTCTGTAGGCCAAGTTCTGCTTTGGGTTACAGTGATGTCTCATATCGGTACCGCACTGAATATTTTACAACACTGTAACTGAGAGTAGACCACGCGCCTAAATCTCTTTCACACTTTTGCCTGTAATTTATCTGTAAGGCAAAAGAAAGTACTTGGGAGTCACTGTTCAAAGGGAAACAGTATATGACCTGTGCCATTCCAGTGCTTTGAGGAGTCTGAACACATTAGTAAGTAGCATGAATCATTTTCATGTGTTGAATTCCTCTTGTAGCAGAAACAAAGCATTTTATTTACATCAGCAAGTCCAGATTCTGTATATGTTCTGCCCAGGCAGGAGGACTATTTAGCCATAATGTTCTTTCAAGTTAAAGTTTTGTATGACAGTGAAAACCAACATTTTTTAATTTGTGATAAACCTGTATTATAATGCCTTATTTATTTTTAATCTTGTACAGTGTTACAAAGCAACAGAAAACATTGGCCTTTCATGTATTATTCACTTTAAAAGATGTATTGTATTATGAAATTTTGTACATAATTTTAGCTTGGACAGGTATTTGCATGTACACTTGCATAAAAGAGGCGAAATGGCACACTTTTAACAAATGTTAACGATTTTTGTAAGAGATGTTTTACATGTGCATGGAGATTATAAATCCTTTGAAAATGGACTTCCTTTTGCTTTTCCTTGCAATCTACTGCATGCCATTCATGCCTGACTTCAGTAAAACAAAACAGTAAGTTTTCCGAAATGTTTTTTGACATATCACTTCAGGCACAGAGTTAAATCCACTAGTTGCATGTGCGTTCAGCAAATCAAAATCAAAATGCAAACAGCAAATAAAGAAGAAAAATAATGTAATGATTGTGATCTGCCAACCTCAGTGTTCCAAGATCCATAATACAGTATATAAAAGTGTTATCAACATCTATGCTGTCTTCATAAGGTACCTTCTGGTCATTAGAAGCAATAAACTCTACTTAATATAAAAACCTCTACTGTAATATAAAAACTAAGCAGATATTCTGGTTCATAATGGTGTAGTATCTGACATTCAATGGGTATTCTCTGATACTGCATTTGACGTAGTATTGTCATCAAGAAGGACCAAGTGTCAAATCCATCATTGCTGTATGCAGGTGCAACACTATGGAAGGTAAAGGAGGTGAATTTGGCCCATTGACGTTACCCAGAGCATATTTCTAATGTGGTAGTAAGTTATTGTATGTGAAAAGTACAAAATGCAAATAGATTGTTTTTCTAGATACATACATATGTATATATATATGTATGTGTATATATATAAAAATTAATTTTGTTGCCTTATTTTGGTTAGCTTTCTTGACTCATTTTTCCAAATAACTTCTATTGCTAAGCAGAAAGTATTTAACACAATTATTAGAAGGTTCACTGGGTTCTCTGTCTTTGAGCCAGCTGGGTTGTGTGCTGATGCTAGTCCTGCTCCCACTAAAGCCACGCTTACAGGGATGCCTCCCTTAGGCATCACAGCTTAACCCGCAGCTTGAGGTATATCAGTTATTGACAGGAATAAGAAATCAACGTCCAGTCCTCTAGCTGATTTTTCCTGTATTGCTGCTGAACAAAACTTTAAATTCTGGAGTTATTTTGCATCTGTTATTTTTAAAGTTTTCATATCTGTGTCACCACAGCTCGGGACCACTTCTCAAATTATGTAACTGCTGTATGATAAATGAAAAGTATTGTAGGAACACGACACTGAGGTTGGTGGCAGAGGAAAAAGGAAGTGTGGACTCTGAGTACTGTCTACTATGGATTAATAAGGACTTCTTGTGTTTTACAGATTTGAGCTAGTTTTATAATAGGACTTAGATTTGTTTGTTTAATCAGGTGACTCTGGGGTTAACTAAATAGTACAGCTTCTGCAAGTACTTCTGCTATCATAAGTTAAGATGTAGGTTCATACAAGGTATCCCAGTTGCCTGCATACAAGAACCACTACCTTGTACTGATGATTGGCTTCATACAGCAGTTAAGGTTTCTAACTCTTATAAACTAACTCATCTCAAATTAAGTGGGTTTTCTATCTCAGTGTGGCACAATTGTTGCAACTAATGACAGTCTGGACTCTGCTTCTCTACCCCAACACCATTTACAATTGGCTTTTTCCAGAACTCTGTATAGGCTTTTTTTAGCTCTTTGTTCCTTTTAATCCCATCTCTCACTGAGTTTTCAGGCCAAATCTAAACCACGAATAAATATGTAAATGTAAATAAATAGAATAAAAGTACATTGTGGGGGGCTGCCTATTGCTTTTTAATTACTCTTCAATGTCACACTGCTTAGGTGGCCTGGTGTAATTTATAATCTGATTGGTGCAAGAACAAAAACAGGAAAAGAAGGGGAAAAAAAGCACAGAGTTAGCAAGAGTACAAAACAACAAAAAGAAAAGTAGGCTGTGAAATAGCAATTGCTGAAAGGAAAAGGTGAACAGTCAGTACTCTTTCCGAAGTCAGTAGTAAAGCTTGCAGTGACATGGGACTGGTCTTGAGTAGCTGAGCTGGCAGAGTATACAACCAAATTTGTAGTGCAACAACAATAAGGCTTGTATTTAACTGCACGGCCAGGTCCATTTCTGAGTTTTCATGTCTGTTCACATCCACAAGAGTCTTCAAGATCTCTTGATAAACTGCTTTCAGAATTTCAGAAGGAATTGTTATAAATGGTTGGATGTTATCCCCTTTAATGCCTATTTTCTGATAATGAGGAAACACCCGGAGATTTGAATTAGTATTGGATAATGTACATAGACTATGTGCTGAAGGGACTTGGTTTTGCTTGTGCCTTACTGCATGCCAGAGGATCTGCTTCTTTATATTAGGATCCCCATTTTATGCCTTCCAGGGCATCAGACATGTCACACCTGCATCAAACTGAAGGAACAAACAGTGCTACATCACTGTGAAGCTTTTTTACTACTTCCTTTCCTGTTTTGGTTTACCACCAGCACAGCTATTTGGGTGCAAGGATTGTTCCAAGTGTTTATGGAGGAAGGCCGTACACAGGTATGTGTGGGTCCAAGCTAAATACAAACAGATTTCCCAGAAAGCTCAGCACACACAGTTCTGTAGAAAATCTGTCCAGATAGTTTGGAGCTCCTTTGAAAAAGCTCGATGCCCTCCTCTTCAGAACACCATTACACAACGCGCTGATTTAAAACATCCAGAACACTTACCCACAGCTTGGAACTGCACTGCTGTGTTTGCTAGACATAGGTTATCCTGCTGGTGGTAAACCAGCTAACAGTTCTCATTGCAGGCAAGGCTAAGGTGTGATTTAATTACTGCTGCTGTGCAGACTATAGTGTCTTACTTTCAAGTGCCTGACCTGCTGCTTTGATCCTAGACCTGTCAATAGTGGCATCAGTTATGAAAAATCTGAGCTGGCACGTTGAAGTTATTTAGGTGATTTCTCATGTCTTTTACTCCTTTGTGTGCATGGGTGCAAAGGTTGTCTGTTACTTTTCAAATGCCATTCAAGCAATATATCAATAATTTTAAATGAAAGGTAGGTGAAAAAGAATTACCTGTGCCATTACAAAATTGCTTCATGATAATTACATTCTTTAATTGTTGCAGCAGAAATTGTTTTTAACTTAGAATTCCTGCTTTTTTTTTACAGTAACATTACTAGGGTTCATTACTAGGGTTTAAAAAAGTAAAGTGATTGTGTAACTTCCATTTACAAGTACAATTGTCTGCACAAATTTAGACATAGATAAAGTAAATTGTGAGTTTATTTTCTGCATTGACACAACTGGTTGTAACACAGAGGTAGCTTTGGAAAATGTTAGAGAATATAGTAAGAATTAAAGTAATGCTTTCAGAACTACTGGTCTAAAAACCAGAGTCCAAGAGCAGTTACCATTTCTACTGTAGTTTAACCCAATACAGAGATTTCTAAAGCAGTGATATTATTTTAAGTGAAATCCCGATAGAGGATAAAAACCTCTTCTTGGAGGTTCTTTTTCCATAATATACTTCTGTGTAGATTTGTCTGTGTGCAGATTATTGGTTTGTGCACATAATGTGGATGATGGTACAAAACAACAGTAACACACATTTCACAGTTTCAAGCAGATTCAGGAAAATTTGACTCATCTCTTAAAATCCCTGCCACTAAAACTTGTGCTGCAAATCACATCTGTCTGGGTTTTATCCTGCTGATTTATTCTTGTATGCTCTGCTGTCAGGGGGTCAGTTTGTCAATTTTTGCCATTCTGGTATATGTCCCTAGGTTCTGCTTGGAAATGAGATGTTAAGTATTTTTCTGGTCTGTTAATTGAAAAGATTTAAAAGTGTACGTGATTCCTTCTTTTTTTAATTAAATGTTCAGTAGCCTAAAGTAGGAAGCAAAAAACCACATGGAGTATGTTCTACTATCAAATTTAGTCTGCCTAGACATGACGGCTCCGTGTCCATTGTAGGTTTACCCATAATTTTAAGCATCCTAGAAATATTTAAATATAATAAGCACCATAGCACTAAGAGGTAAAGGAGCTAGGCATGCCTGTCTGCCTCTTAACACCACATAATTCTTCTTTGGATGTAAAAATGTGACCGGCAGCTCATAAAACACTACTTCTTAAGACACGGGTGCCCCTGCTGCCCTTAACTTGCCTTCAGTTATTCAGTGCCATCACAGTTCTGTTGCAGGCGGTTACTGTCTACTTGGGCCTGTTTGTCTCATTCTGTAGATCCTCCATCACGTGATTGTTCAACTTCTTTTTCAAAAATAAAATGTATTCTCAAAAAGCAGCTTTTTCATATAAAAGGTGTTTAGGGGAAAAGAAATAGCTTTGACATCATCTGATTAGGAAGCAGTACATGTGACAGCAAACCTGAAAGGGCAAATAAGCACACCCTGTGGTGGGAGTGAGGTACCAGCTGGCAGCAAGCTGGGCAGTGAGGCTTGATCCTGCCGGCTGCAGGCAGAGTAGCATCTCTTCTCAGGTCCCCAAAAAAGAGACACAGATAAGCAAGTGTAGGGTAGCCTAATTCATTTTCCCCAGCAGCTTACTAAACATGTGCAAACCCATCTCAAGGGCGGTCATGTCATCTGTGTCTGGATGCCACTCTGTATTAAACACTAAGACCAAGGGGTGATACAGTCTTGGGGTTTTATAAGGCCAGTTGAATTAAAGTATTCAGTAAGAAGAATGTGCAAGAGGAATCTTATCAGCTGCTTAACCTGCAGATGTTTGCAGCAAATTCTGCGTTACTTCTGAACTAACTTGAATATTCTGCTTAACTTTGAAAAAAACCAATATATATGCATCTCGTAGAGATATTCTGTTCCTTAAAGGTAAACCCAAATGTATTCTTCTCTCTATTTAATTGGCATATGAGGTTTCAGAAGATCAGAATTTCAGAAGTATGATTTACAGACCAGTAAAGCTAATGGAAATATTAACTTCAGTGATTGTTGAATTGTTAGATCAGGCCTTATTCTAATGTCTGTTCCTCTCCCACTGATGTCAAATGAGATGTGACTTCAAAGGGGCCAGGAGAAGGCCTACTGTATCACAATAGAAACATCTACATAGATTAATAAAATTAATAGCCCTAACTTTAAGGAATGAACTAGTAAGTCAGGATGTCATTTTTCCAGCTGTTGTAGCCCACTGCAGCGATAAATAATTTTTATATCTATATAGCTATACACTATATATATATGTATGTATATACATAGTACAATACAATAACTTAACACTGGGTAACTTCTAATGATAGATTTGCATTAATAATACGGGTCTATTTTTATGTAAATAGAATATTGTAGAGTATCTTCCAGTCTTTTTCAGGATTGTTAAATTGAGAAGAGCAATTGAATATTTGTCCTATTTTTATGTTAAAAAGTGAATGGACTGAAATGTTAAATGTGAATGTAAATTTCTTATTGCAACTTTTATACTGAGTGTTTGCACTATTATAATTTCTGGAATCTAATTAAAAATAAAGGAAAAAAAATTGCTTGAATAAACAGCTCTTTGGGATTGTTGTGTTGGTTTGGGGTTTTTTTAATCAAGTCACATTTATTATTCTATACTAACCTGCCTTTCAGAGGGTCCAACTACAGGTTTTCAGTTTTCAGGCTAAAAACATGCATCTAGAAATCCTGCAAATTTACTTTCACAGTTGCTTTGAACTAAAGACCTCTATAGGAAAAATTCAGCTCCCTTGTGAGTCTTGTTGACTTTCTGCATTGACCACAATGGAAGCCAGCTTGGGCCAAGTGCTCCATCCGTTGTGCAAGCAGAAGAAAGTAAACATATGCAAATACTGGCAAAATACTGTCCAGTTAGACAAGAAGACAGGGAGGGGAAGCTCATCTCTCCCTTTCCACAAACCAGAAATAATTGGCCAGCTTGGGCCAAGTGTAGATTGTGTAGACTGTTTATATTGTGCAAGACAAAAAACCAACCTAAGTGTAAAATTGGATAGGTTAACTTAAAATATATTTGAAAATTGATAAAGTTATATCAGGTAACATGTCTCTCAAGAGACTGTAAGCTCGGGCACGGTACCAAAGTAATTTTATTGTACCGCTTCCAAATCCCAGCCGACTCCCATCTGACCAGCTCAGAGCAAGAGCAGAGGCACTTGAGTCTGTCAGCTTGTCCATGCAGATATGCCCTCGGATAACTTGGAAATGCAGAGTCCTTTGTGATGGAAAACATCCTGGGCGCATGTGGGGGTTCAGTCTTTGCTGGGAGCCGAGCCACATGGCCGCTGCCGCTGTCCCCCCTAGCGCTGGCCCGGGGAAGGGGAACGGGAAACACAGAGCCGGGATTGAGATAAGGAGAGTTTAATACAGTGGTACACAAGGAACAATCGCGGTAGCAACAGCAATAACAACAGTGAGAACAAACAATGTACAGAATGAGCGGTACCATGTGGACAAACAGACGGAGCGGCTGCACGCACGCGAGTCACACTGCAGAAGCTGAACTGGCCCCGGGCCATGACGTCAGGATGGTATCGCACCAAAATAACCCTGTCCTGGCCAAACCAGGACAGCGCAGATGCAAGGGGGTTTATTCCAAATGCTAGACTGAGGCACCTCAGCTCTTACTCTTGCAGTTTAGAGAGCACAGTGTGAGCTGTACAGAATTATTGTGATGACAGTGAGTGTGATGGAACTGTTCTTGGTTTGCTCTTACACCACTGACAAGTGTTTGAGGCCTTATGTAGCCATTTTCTGTTTTCTCATTCCCCTCTGAAAGACAGTGTGCCAGATCTTCATAAGCATCAATCAGAATATAGCTCCACTGTAGTCAAAAGGACATAAATAAACTGAAAATCTGGCCTTCACTTTTCATTAGTCCTACTCTGCCACACTGGTATTTTAAATCTTTCTCTTAACACTAAAATGTGCAATCGTTTCTGTGTTGTTTTAGAGGATTTTATGTATATAAATACACACAGAGCTATATATACTTGTATATAAAATATGTGCATACATACATATGTTAATGAGATAGTGTACATTCTGGATTAATGACTCTCGTCAGGTACATGGAAACATTTTTCTGCCATGCCCCATTACACGGCTGAATCACTTCAGAAACATAATCACACAGTATGAGAATTTGCTTGCTTAAAGAATGTGGTAGTATCAGTGGTGAGTTGCTCATATTCTCTGGTAACATTTTTTGACAAGAATGCCAGTTCCAGTCGTGGGTGGTTTATGCTATAGAAAGGCAGTCTCTGAATGAGAAATTCCAGAGAGGCTGACTTTCTATAGCAGAGAAAAAAACAACCAGGACTGGAACTGGTGTTCTTGTCCAGAAATACTACCACAGGATATTGTTGATTTGAAATAGGGGAAAGGGAAGATGGAAAATGAGAACATTGTGTACATCATCCAGGCATTATTGGTGCATTGCCATCATATCTATGTCAAAGCCTTCCAGTTTTGCAGCCATTCCCTGGGGCAGTGGGTCACCTGATGCACTGTTCCTGCTAACAGAACATGATGTTCAATGAAAGGAAACAATGATACAGGTACCAGTCATGGACCATATTTTGGCCATTCTTATGAAAAAAAAGAAAAAAAAGCCATAGCTGGAAATTGTGCCATGTAGTGGAAACTGTCTGTGACAGTTCTGGCCCTCATTAAATCCACTGAGCATTTGAGGATGGGAATCTTGATATATAGTCCGGCTACTTCAGAGTCCTGATCTGATCCTAAACTTCAGTCCTGTGCAGATTATTTCTGCTATCAGTTGTGGCAGTAGTTTGCACAGGTTTTCAGGCTCAGACTCAGAGAATGGAAATGGCTTTTAGTATTACGTTAATATGAGCCTCCAGGCTTATGCTGTTTCTATACTTATAACCAGACATTGGCCCACTATTATAAGATTTAGCCAAGCTAGCAATCAATAAGTAGAAGAAGCTGGTGATGAAGAAGTAGTCATGATTATTATGAGTGTTTACTGGGCATAGTCTAAAGAAGCCAATGAGGGCTTTCATTGAGACAGTGTAATATATCAATTACTGCACCACCACAGACAAAGCATATGAGCTTCCCTATCACAAATGATCTGCTTCATTAAGTCAGTGGGACTCCAATGACTTCATTAGCATTCCCTCATCTCAGATCACCTGGAGATTTGTCTGTGCAATTCTAATATGACAAGAAAGAGGCATTGATATTCATCTGGCCTGACCTCTGACTACACTCAGTCTGGCCACGCTGCACAAACACAGCATTTTTTATTATTAGATGTAATAAAGTAAAGCAAATCCATCATTTTCTAGTCGCTGAGAGATTTGAAGTTAGACATTTGTTTGGCATTGGCCAAACTCTGCTCATACTGTTGCCAAAGGTCATGAAAGCATCAGCAACTGTTTTCCCCCAAACTCTATAGTTACTCTGTATGTTTATTGAACTTTGGCAATAATATTATGTGCTCCTCAGCAGCACTGCCAACATAATTAGAAAGAAGCAGTCATATCAGAAAACACACAGTAAGTTACTGAGGAAAGGTCCCAGTTGAACATTAACTCAGATCAACTTCTAGAGTGTAGAAACACGTAGCAAGTGTATAGGACACTGTCTAGTGAATAAACAACATGCAGATAGAACACATTGTGGCACTCTGGTAAGACTGGAGTGCATAAGCATATAATGAAGAGGAGTCATTGACGTAATTACAAAGGCAGGCAGGTGATGGCACATTGATTTTTATCAAGGTCAATGACCTCTTCTGCTATTAAAGTGTACCTAGTTTCTTACTACTGAGGTAATTAGACTTTTTGAAGTCAAATATTAATCCACCAGACCCTTGGATAAGAAAGATATTTTTCTCAATTTGGCATTCTCCACAATTTCAGAGTGGCTACTTGTATACTATAACCTTGTTTATTCAAGAGAGTAAAAAATTTTTAATGCCTTAAAGTTTTATAATTTATCTTAAGATAGTAGCGTGTTTAAATATGTACAATCTAGTCCTCCGCTCACGTAGACACCAAGCACTGCATCTGAGGGCAGAGCTGGCTCATGCTGAAGCGGGGATGTGACACTAATCTTGTCTATAAGGGATAAAGGTGCATTCCTTAAGGCTTTTGTTTACTTAGTCCTAATGTTACATTGAAGTAGAAAAAAAAATTGGCTGTTAGAACGCTACTTTTGATTCCCTGGAATTGGTTGACCTAGGTGAAATGTTATAAGATCAACATCTAAATTGAAAGCATTTAAGAATATTTGCAATGGTTCAGGGACAAAGAGCATTTGTGACCCACTGCCCCAGGGAATGGCTGCAAAACTGGAAGGCTTTGACATAGATATGAGGGCAATGCACCAGTAAATCTCATTGTTCCTCAAACTCTCGCTGAAATGAACCATATGAAATGTGATCTATACATTTAAATAAGTGTTTGACTTTCTGAGCATCCATGAAACCCATTTAGTATACTAAAATTGTGGTTTTGAGTGTGCAAAATCAGATTTGCTGTCCAGCTGGACAGATCCAGTCATAGCACAGGTATACTACCCAAAATCTGTAGAAATAGATAATCTGAAGCACGCATCATGACTCTGTGTATTGCTAGTACAGAGCCATTTTTTTTCTCATAGGTTGTGAAACCCTCAAACCATCTGTCCAGGATTCCCTACAGCCTTCCTCTCAGGCTGCTGATGACATGCTCCTATGATAGGAGTTGGAGTGGGAATTATACCACACTTAGGTCTATTCCTGGACACTGGAAGACATTGACCTTGCCTCCGGACAAGTTCAACAGTTGCAAAGTTATCATTTCCACACTACTACCATAAATAATGCGGTATTTTTTTCCAGTGATCATAACATCCTAATTCAGCAGAACTCTACCAACTACGAGGAAAGTCTTCCGAAAGCAAAAAACTTTAAAGTTGCTGCAAAGCAAGTTCATAAATGCACATAAGTGCTTTTCAGGCACTGAAAAGCTTAACAGACCACAAAAGATTCATATAGTCCTTGGTTTCTGAGGGTTTCAGCACAGGTTTTTCCTGGTAAAAGGACTGGAAGGTATATCCTCTGAGGAGCAGCTAAGGTATTTGGGTTTGTCTAGTTCGGAGAAAAGGAGGGTGAGGGGTAACCTCATTGTCCTCTACACCTTCCTGAGGAAGTGGAGAGGGAGCTGCTGATCCCTTCTCTCTGTGATCTAATGATAGGACATGTGGGAATGGTTCAAAGCTGTGCCAGGGGAGGTTTAGACTGGACATTAGGAAGCATTTCTTTACCAAGAGGGTGATCAAACACTGTAACAGGCTTCCTAGAGAGGTGGTCAATGCCCCATACCTGTCAGTGTCTACGAGGCATTTGAACAATGTCCATTTGAACATGCTTTAACTTTTGGTCAGCCCCGAAGTGGTCAGGCAGTTGGACTTGATGCTCATTGTAGTTCCCTTCCAAAGGAAAAAGATCTCCTCTCATCTCATCTCCTCTCTTCTCTTCTCTTCCCTTCCCTTCCCTTCCCTTCTCTTCTCTTCACTTTTTCCTTCAAAACATAAATATAAAATGACTGTCTCTATTGCATAACCTATCACAAATCTCAGGATTTTCAGTAATGCCCAGTCATGTAATTCCTACTGAAATGAGTGCACATAAAGTGCTGAGGTGCTTTTGAAAATCCCCACTGGGTTCCTTTGTGTAGCTTTATGTACCTAAAGAAGCTAAGTAATTAACGATTCACTGGGACAGAGGCTCTGCTTCTTTTCCATGCCCCACTGTACCATAATACTAGAAAGACAAAGGAAGGCACTATTCTACAGAGGTTAGTTCACAATGAAGATCAGCAAAAGAATCTTCCAAGCCATAAATCTAAAGCAGTGGGAAGTTTGATATAATATACACAGACGTGCATAATAATATTGCTAGAATAGTGTACCATCTTGCATCACACAGCAAGAGTCGAAGGTGTGTAAGTATAGACCAAACAGCTTGATCCAGACCTATGGATTTATTGCTCCAAAATATCAGGTAGACAGTGCTGAGGACAGTGCTGAGGAGGAGGATGATCATACCAAGGAATGTAATTTTAGTGAAGGAATCGTTCATAATGAATAGATATGAGTGCAGGACAAAGCATGTGTCATTCTTTGATAGATGCATGAAGCCTTCAAGGTGCCACTCATGCCAGAGCTTGGGTCTTTCATGTCTGGGCTAGAGATACACTAGGGCCAAGGCGATACCATCACTGCAGCTGTTCTGCTGAGATCTGCAAGCTTACATTAATTTTGGACTCTTTTCTGTCTGATCCCTGCGTAATTATGTCCTTCCTGTTCTCTGTAACATCCTGCCCCCACCTCATAAAAAGACATAAGAGAAACCATGGCTAACAGTGAGAACAACTTGTAACTCTCCTAATTTATAACTTGAGAACATTTGGCAAAGAACTAGAGGAAATGGCAAGTAACAGCTTTGCAGAAAAGGAAAAAGTTATTTTTTAAGAGGTTTGGCCCTGCAAGGTAGGCATAAAGATGATGCAGCTATAGACAGCACTGGTGGACTGTGAGATGTCATGAAAAGGATACACCAGAAAGTGAGGGCAAGAATGGCAAGGAGGGAGAAGCACAAGCCAGAAGCCAAGGCCAGGAGCTTTTGAAGGGAAACTGAAATGATGTCAATTTTGCTCAGACCCCCAAAAAAGGTTCTTGTGCAGGTTCATGCTGCACAGCACTGTTTGCATCACTGCCTTGCAGGGAGAGGTGGTATCATGTCTCACTAACACGGCAGGAGAGCGCAAACATTGCAGCATTATGTCAAGACATCACTCTCTACCCTGTGCTATATAAGGAACTGGCTTGCCAAGCTCTGCAAGGCACAGTATGGCTGACCTGGTGGGTTTGCTCACCAAGCCACAAGGCCCCTAGTTTGAAAACTAACTACTAATACTCAAAATGAGGAAAGGGTTGGCCTAGCCTCTTCTATGTTTATAAAGGACTGAGAACTTTTTTTTTTCTTTTGCCCAGCCACAAATATCTCTAAATAGTTTTTGTTTAGTTCTCAAAATATTCCTGTAGGAACATCCCCTGGGACTGTAGGAAATAAATAGCTTATCCTGGACAGACTATTTATTTCCAGGATGTTTACTCGTGCAGTCCATGTGATTTTAAAGTGCCTCCATTTCTCAAGCTCTCTTTCAGTTCCTTAGGGGCACATAATTTAGACCTAGCAAATTTCCTCATATACTGACAGACTTTATTCCTAAATATTGAACTGGTAGCTCCAATTCTCTATTTATAGTGCAATTATTAATGCGGCAAGAAAAGATGGTTTTATGATTAGGTTTGAAATGCCCAGACTCCCTGGAACTACAAATTCAAATCCTGGCGAGATCAGCCTTTCACTCATCTGTCTCGTGATAGATGCACTCTACAGCCTCAGGTCACCCACATAATGCTCTGAAATTAGGTCTGTTTGATCAGCTTAGATTTTAAAGTTCCACAGGTCATGCATTGTCAAAAGGGACCGCCACAGTATTTTGTGCACATGCTCCCTTACGCCTGTGCTTGTTCTACAGTGTTGTGATAGCAGCTGTTTACTGCCACCCACCACCAAGCTGACTTGCAATTCAGCAGGGCTAGTGCAGTTCAGCTGCTCTTCTCTGTCAACAAAAATTACAGTCCTCCACCTGAACCATACCATTTCAGGCCAAGGCAGTTCTCATCTAAGAGCTGATATTTTGAAACCATTTGCTTCAAAATAAAATGCTGCCACTTCCACAGTCGTTAGCTGAAAACAATGTGAAATTCAGACGGCAGTAAAATAATCTCGAGTTTATTCTCACAACCTATTTTCCTTAAAAACTGAGGTTTTTCACAGCAGATTGAACATTTGATTTCTCATTTATTTTTTGGGCAAGAGAAGCAGTGAGAAAATAAAATCAGGACCAGATGATCTCCAGAGGTCCCTTCCCACTCCTACCATGCTGGGATTCTGGGATGGGAACAGATACACTCCATCAACATACACACATCCATCTTGTGACAGATATATCAACATATATCCATCTAGTGACAGGTCCTCAGTGTGCCTTAAGCAGTCATGTGAAGCCAATTAACCGCTAGATGTATTCCTGCAATTGAAACAGGCAGCAAGCAACAGAGATTAAATAACAATAAACACGGCACATATAAAAGTGGTCTAGCCCATTTTCCTATGATTAATTTATCTTAGATTTCTATTTAGTAGTTTAATCTGTTAGCAGCACTGCTGAAACTCTTAAATAATGCTAAACAGGTGATTTAAGGAGTCTCTGCAGCAAAGGATGTTGGGAGGCTAGCAGGGCTATAAGAAGTGAAGCAGCAGCTGAAGCTGGATTACCTGAGAAGCAGAGGAAGGTATCAGATATAATCTGGTAGGTTTGGTAAGCCTGTTTTCTTTTGTCAAAGTTGCTGCAATATATATGCTTCATAGTAGACTCTCACATTCTTAAATGGTTTACCTTTCTCTGTTGTTTTCAGACTTCTCCTCTCTACCTATAATGGTGTTATTAAAGCAACCCAACAGCAAAAGTTTGTTGCTTGTATATGTGTATCTATAAAGCACAGAAAAGTGTGAAGGAAAAAACAAACCATTTTGTTGTTTTTGTTAGAAGATTTGGCTGAAAAAGTGTTCAAAAGCTAACTTTAAATATTTTTTTTAAAGATGCTAACTGAATATCTAAACTTTAATGAGTGAGGGGAAGGCACTGAAATGTACAGCTGAGGATGGGTTGAGGGAGTGGGGAGTGGTTACAAACTCCTCCTTATTCCCTCTCTACTTTTAATCATGCAAGCTTACTGCCAGTAAGCTTCTATGACAAAGAATAAGGGAAATCAACCTGGCTGAACAGGAAAGGAAAAAGGCAGTGTCTGTAGGCTGAGTACTGCTTATGATGTGTCACACAAGCTAGCACTGCTAAGGAATGAGAGGAGAAATGGGTACCCAAATAAAAGTGATAATGGGTTTTTCTCCCCACACTCTTTTCTAAGAAGAAACAAGCAAACACAAAACACCTGACTTTCTGTATTGAAGGATCAGTGCTCTATCTTGACTCCTGTTCTTTAAAAGCACAAAGTGGATGTGAAACTCTGCTAACTCGGTTCCTACACAGGTGCACAGTATTGACAAGGAAAGGAGAAACGATGCCTTTTCCTTAAGCAAACATATCTCCCTGTCCTCCTGTGCTCTCCTTCATTGTTGTCCCTGTCCCCTCCAAGCCCTGCTAAGGCCTTACAACTATAGGGCTTAGAATATGGGCACTTAAAACATATTGCCCCTTTGAGCTTCATGCGACCCACCTGCATGAAATAGCTGAACTGGCTCGTGAAAGCAGAGTTCAACAGTTACTAGAATGACTTAACTGCTCATCTAATTAAGATATTTATTGTGAATATATCTTAAATTAGATATATTTATCTTAGGTTTCTCCATGTGTAAGAAGTCAAGTTCCTTTTTGTTGGGGGTTGGCAAAAGGGTAGGGGAAATGCTAGTAACAAAACTACCTTGCAAGTTAACTTATAAACAGACTTTCACAGAACATAGTTGTTTTAGGGCCAAAGTTTAGGATTAGCAGAAGTAAGCCATATGTCAAGTAAGTAGGAGAGAATGAGAAGTTTGTGAGCCCCTTTATGAAAAATGGCAATTGGACTAAGAGATGCTTGCTTGAATCCAGAACATCTTTGCACATCTCTCTAGAGCAGCTTAATTCTTGCTATCCTTCTGGCATATAACAGTTTTCATCTACCTACCTAGTATTAGCAGCTGCAACCCTGAAAGTATATTATTTTTATACTCTGAAGGAGAAAACGCTATCTTAATGTTTTTGCAGTGGAGGTATCTTAAAAAAAATCTAGCATATGTGGAACCTCACATGCAGAGGGCTGGTCCAGGAGTAAGTGTTGCATGTGTGACAAGCTTTCTTCTAATATTCTGTTTTTAACATGGCTCTTCCAAATAGTTGAAGAGCACTGATCTATGGCGATAAACGCCGCCATATAAAGACAGAATGCAAGCATGAAAATAGGAACACCTTGGATTTGGTTTTGCAGCAGCTAAACACCATACATGGCATTTCTTGCTATGCGGGCAATGACACAATTTTGTCTTATTTTCTTAAGCAAATAAATCTGACTTCAAGATGTCAGAGGAAGAAGATTCTTTTCTGAATGTTAAAAGATCTCTGAAAAAAAGAATGGTGAAACACAGTACTCCAGTGGACTCAATGCTTTCAAAAACAATGTCATCTCTTACAGACCTAACAAATCAGTCAATCAAGGACCAAGATGCCAGTAAGGGAGTTTATGGATCTCCAGTGCTAAAATCAAATCTAAGTAGATCATTAGCTCAAGTATCATTAGCACATGTTCAAGCATATATCCCTCATACATCCCCAAAAAGGCTTTCAACAGTGTTTGACTCACAAGAATTAAACAAAGAGATAAGCCAAAACTCTCGGATGGTATTTTCTAGAAGGAGGCTTTCTACGGTGTTGGCCTCTGATGAATCAAATGAAGAGCCAAGTGACGTGACTGTGCCAAACACAGAAACTCAAGCTACCGTCAAAGCATCTGAGGAGGCTGCAGCAACTCCCAAGAGTGGACCTTCATGGCTTATTACTGGAATACCTGGGATAAAAGACCTCCTGATAGCAAAAACCAGAAAGAAGAAAATTGATAAGGCACTTGTGGTATGGCTTTCCCTCAGTTCTGAAATAGCTAAGCTATACAGTTTCCTATCAATGCTGAATATAAACAGATCTTTCTAGCAATGTGAGAATAGTTTAGTTACAAAACATCTCCACTTTATCAGTGAGAACATATTTTTATGAATTGGGTCATAATCTGCTAGACTCTGTGGTATCATTCCTACCCACAGACTGTGGCATGCAGTCTTTCAGTGGAGAGTCTTGCTTCAGCTTGTGAGCTTGCATGACTAGTTGTGTACACTATTGCAAAAGTACTTTTTTTTTTTTGTAGTAGATCTTTAGGGGAAACTTAAGAATGGGAAGACATCAGTGATTTAAATTCTCAAGTTTCTTAATGCTGGCAAGTTAACTAAAGCTAGAGAAACAAAAAAATCTACTTTCCTTGCTTAATCCAGATCGTAGTGCTTTATAAAAAGAATGCCAGTTGCTGCAAATGATGCATTGTGTGCAGTCCTTCCATTACTGTAGGGTTTCCTGGGGAAAGCTTAGATTAGTAGACCCTATGCAGGTCTTTATTTTTCTGTTTTGTGGAGTGTGAGGACTAAATTTCCAAGAACTTTCATTATTGGCAAGGGCCCCATGGACTATCCATAGAAAGGACAGAGAGGCAGCAGAGGTACACCATGAAGGCTATCATGGCAGTGTGAAGCCATCAAATTCTGTTCTGGTTTGGTTTTTCTCCTGTACTATATTTTTTATGGATGTGTTGGAAACTCAGGAAAACTTGCCCTCTCTGAGAGTAAAGGCTTCTTAGCTTAAAACAAATGGGCAACTTAGCCAAAGTCCAGTTGGGTTCATAATGCCTTTGTGAGTGTTTGTTTTCTAAAGCAGGTGACATCTGATTGGATTTGGTTGACTAAATAGTATTTTCTTTTCTATAACAGAGAAAGAAACAAAGAGAATGGGTGCTTCGTCAACTTAAAAACATTGAGGAAGCAACCGAACATGAGCTGACAATTGAAGAAGCTTGACTGAACTACCTAAGGAATTGGTGCTATCACATCCTTCTTGTGGGAATCGCTAGTCCAAGTAAACCACACATCTGACTATAGTGCCTCATTAGACTTCCTCTTTTCTTTCAAACTGTTCTTTTCTGTTGGTGGTGTTTCTTTCGTGATTATTTTTGCCTTTTAAATCTAGGAGGAGTTGGGTACAAATTAAGAAGTGCCTCTACATGACAGCCAATGTTAATTTATGCTGGCTGAAAGCCTGGAACAAAAAAGGGAGGGAGAACTGTATGTAAGAATCATTCTTCATCCTGTCACAGCTCTTCCTGACCCTACTCTTTTGTGTAGCATTCAAATCTTCTGGGGTTGCTGATGTTCCTTATGTGACAAAGTCCTAGTGGCAACACGGAGTGTAATCCTGGTTAGCCAAAGGAGAATCTCCTCATCTAAAGAGTAATCAAAACTGATGCAATCGGGAATGTTTTTGCTGCTAGCTGGGGAGATGAGGAAATAGTGAGAGGCACCAAGGAGGGAGGCCACCCTCTAGAGATTACTAATTAATGGCAGTTTGTTTTGAAGTTTTGGTTAAAATATTTGCCCCAGCTCTGGATTGTAAATGTACCTCACTGTTGCATCGGAGATCCTTAATGGGCAGCTGTGTGCTTTGAGGGGGTGTGGATTTTCTGTTTCTCTCTGAAGCTGCGGCATGAGGAGACAGAAGGGTGCCTTCCCTTACAACTCTATCAGCAAAATGTTAATTTATCTCACAGCATCTTTCTGAAGCACCAGTAAAAATGATGAAAAAATATAATGCTCATGTTAGTTTATACTCCTGTATGTTACCTAAAGTTTAGGCAGAGTTTAGCACTTGTAAGTGATCTATGGGGTGTCAGCAGAAGGGACTCAGAGCAGATTTATCATGTGCACACACATCCCCCTACTTGTGTGTCTCTAGCACATGCACTTTCCTTGCTATACAGGTTTTGCAGCCTGTCTCAGGCACTACCTAATTACTCCAAAAGGGAGCAGTCCTGTTCAAAAGAACCTGCAAATTAAGGATAGAGGCAAGGGAAGCTTTTGCATTTCCTTCTCATACACTGAAACTTGTAATATCTCATGTCCAAGATGGCAGTGAAGCAGAAGCACAGCCCAAGCCAACACTATGAGACAGGCTAACCCACAGCAGCTGTGTTATGCTCAAAAACACAAGAGTGGAGTTCTGGATTTACAAGCTCTCTTGGGGATTTAAAAGGAATTAGGATGTTGTTTGCTAATGATTCCTGAAGTGAAACTCTTTAGAGTTTCTTAGGAGAACAGGCTTGTTCTTCCACATGGCTTCTTGTGGTAGCCAGGCAGTGGGGAGGTGTTGCCCCTCAGTTCACCAGCCAAGTCACACTCACTTGATTTGATGTTTAGTTAATGTTCTGGTATTTGTTTGTGTGTGTTACCCAGGCTGCTTCTCTGGCCTCCACAGGTTCCTCTGGCAACCAGGAAGCTCCTGGCTAATGTAGATCCCAAGCTGTTTTTGAGATAAAATAGGCATGGTTGCAGATGTGCTGCTATTCCCCTTGAGCCTGCAGGCATTTCATAAGCTTCTATGATTTGTGCCAGGGGCTGAACTAAGATCAGGCAAGTGCAGCGTTAGTTTAAAACCCTTCTCTACCCCTGGGACAAGCACAGATTAGTTTGGCCACATGATCCAATGCTTAATCCAAATGACCCAGTTCTGTCTCTTGTTTATTTGTACCTTCACAGATAGCCAGTTCCACTTGTTCCTTCTTCAGGCTTCTCATACTTGTCTCAGAAAGTCCTGATATTGCTTGGTTTTTCTCTCTCCCAATCACTTCTCAAAGTCACTCTTGGATCCTGCCTGAGCCCATCCAGTTCCTTGGTCTTCAAATGTCTCTAATGTCTTCTCTCATCTGGTCTCTAGTGGCTTCCTTCCTTATAAGACACAGAAGTCTTCTGTCTTCAATGCCTGCTCTTCACTTGCCCATCCGATACATATCTGATACCCTCCAACACCCAATGTCAGTCTACTGTGAAAACTCAGCTGTCATAACCCTAAGTGCCTTTAGGTTGACCCCACCCGTAATGCTAGACCAAGAGGAAAGCTCATTAAAGGCCAATTAGACCAAGTTCCAGCCCTTAGCAGTCCAAGGATGTAGCTGCTGGGAAAGTCCTTCCCAGGCCCTGCTTTGGGTTACATCAAATGAAAGAGGAATCCAGGGAATATGGCTGCTTAACATCTAAGAAGTCTTTGGGTTTGTGCCAAATGCAACACAAAACTTTCTAAGATTCAGAACACAGTAAATGCTGGGAAAGTTTTCCAGGGAACAAGGCTGCCTCCCCACCAAATTAATGGAACTAGTTGGTACCAATAAAATCCCAGAGACTTTCCTCAGTGGACGGTAACACATTGCCCAGAGTGATAATACAGAATTGACTTTGACTGGGTCTTTGCAAGTCCTAAAGATATATCAGGGAGACAGAAGCAAAACCAAAGGATCTTCAGGATTTTGAAAACCATTTCTATTTCCTTTCTCTGGATTGTTTTAAAAGAAACATAAAAGACTGTAGAATGTTTATGTCACAGTAATTAGGTCCTCATGAATTTGCAGAAGTCACAACATTGCTCTGATAATGCCTTTCATGAGAAAATGTTAATAGAATTAATTGGTGCTTCAGGGCTTTTCTGAAATGTCTCATACTCTGCATCAATAGTGTTATTGTTAATTATAGGTTAGAATACCAAGGGACGTCAATCAGACCTGTAGAGTACTAAATTACACATCATTCCCTAGTGAATGATGTTCTCGAAGAAAGACTTGTCTCTGTCTCTAAAAGCCAGGATGTTAGAGAATATGAAACTACAAATATTGAACTACATATAGAAAACTACACTGCTATTGCTGCACTTCACATATAAGTATATTCATTGGGGCAAAATAAAACAAAAAAAACCAACCCTAGTATTTCTTTGTTTACAGGGTTTGCACTTGTTTCTCCAGTAGACTTGGGAGTCTACTGGAGTTTAATGATCCAGCTAGTGTTCCGTTGCATTATACGCATATACTTTGAAAAGAATAGGCTTTGAGAAAAGCTCTAGTCATATGCAGTTTCAATGCTGCTTAATTTTCATATTATAGTGGCAAGAATGGTGAATTTAATATTTGGTTAGCAACTCTCTTCATGTGCAAAGTTCCTTTACGCATATTTACATTGCAGTATCACCACAGTGTAAGAAAAGCAACAACTTAAAGGGAGCCATAAAGTCCAACACCTCCAAAAAACCAGGCCTTTCGAATTATTAATGACCTTAAGTATGGATTGCAGGTGCTGAGGCTGGAAAAGATTAGGGACTACAGGCATCAGATTCTTAAGAGAAGATAGCCCCTAAGGCATCATGTTTTGTAAAATAAAAAGCCTTTTTTCTGCATGGCTGAATGTGAGTCAGAGTTGCAACAAGTTCTTTAGCCTTGCTCTTGTCCTGGCTTTCAAATGCAACACCACACATGTTTGTAAGTTCAGAACAGTCTTCCTACCGAGGGTGCTTTTTTAGGGCAGTCTTGTTCCTTTAGAAACTAAGCTATGACCTTGACCTAGGGAACTGTTTTCAGTACACTTGCCTTTGAATGGATATTACACAATCTACCTGCTGATGGTGACTAAGCATGATGTTGGATGGAGAAGAACAAAAACACTACCAAGAACAGAGGGAAGAGACAGAAATGTCTTCACCCTGGATTTATGAGCTCGGCCTTGTTCCTACTGAAGCAATGGTAACACTGCTGTTGACAGAGCTGGGAGCGCTCTGCCCAGCTGCGTGCTTCTGTAGAAGGCCAGATAGAAGAGAAAAATGTTTAGTGCACATATTTATCATGTTTCAGATTTAAATAACAGAGAACTGGTAATTAAATCAGTTCTTCACTAATCATAGTTGAACAATTTGAGTATAACTAGAAAAAGTGGCAAACAAATAAAAACAGATACTGGTTGTTTGTTGTTTTTTTCCCTCAAAATCACATTCCTGCTACAGACTAAACCTCGAGCATAAAATTGCACAGCTGTGTCACTGAACTGTAGACTGGTGTGTTTTGTTCTATTAGACATACAAGCACAAAAGTCTCCCTTAGCTTCACCTGTTGCAGTCCACAATGCCTGCTAAAACAGCTCACTCCTCAACAATTCTGACCTACTAGAAAAAAAATTAACAAACATATTGAAGCTTTGACTGAGCCTAACAGCACCTAGAAAAGTTGCACCAGTTGAAGCTATTGGATAACATTTTCAAATGTTATTAAAAACTAGACCTAGTCACAGACCCTGGAAGCCCACCTAGAACGTAGCCCCCTGACTCCTCAAATACCTCAAATACAGGTACGTAACACCTCTATAAAAGACATGTTGTTTGATACTGCAGTCAGTCCAAACGGGCATGCAAACCCCAAAGACTTGACAGCAGCTACTGTTGCCAGCCTCCTGGGTCTGCCCATACATGTGAACTCATGGGACTTTACATCCGTTCCCAGGGGATGTGTGCGCAGGAGATGTGCAGTGGACACCAGTCAGACAGGAGGTATATCTATATTAAATAGTTTCAGCAGCCCACAGGATAAAACTCTGGGAAGCAAGAGACTGCGTTTCAAATCCCCTTCTCATCTGAAATAGGACCTTGAAACCAACTGTCCTAGGTCACACGGCAGCAATCACCATCTCTAGACTTACTGTGGAGTCAGGGCTTTTGAGTGTTACCTGTCAAAGTTGTTCTGCTTTGCCTAGGTATTAATTAAAAAAAGATTGAACTTGCATAATAGATCAGTGATCTTGCATCTGTGGTATTTTATTTCTTGGAGGGGTTGCGTTGAGGCTTTTTTCTGTTGTAATTCATTTTTAGTGAAGAAATGGGAAGAGGAAGGGGGAAAACACCCTTCATTACTTCCAGGGAGCAAAAAAAAGAAAGAAGTCAGTCATATCTTTTCTGTTTCTTACTGTTGCTGACATTTTGATCCCTTTCGTTGTCCTCCATTTTGTCCTTTCATCCTTCCCTAGCTCTACATGTCCTCTTCTAACTGGCTTCTGCTTTCAGCTCTTCATGTCATTGCAGGTTTTCCCCCTGTAGTGACCCCCTTCTACTGGCAGATACCATAAGACTCCTAAAGCTTACATCGTCTCCTAAACAGCAGATGACAGCAACGAAAGGGAAAAAGAAGTATCTCTTACCTCTAGAACAGGAAAACAAAAATTCTCTTCTCAAAAATGGAATAATCCAACTTTCTAGTATGAAAAGATGATATGAATTCAGACATAGGAAAGAAACTATGGTCAGCACTGCTGACAAATTTACTGGGAGAGGAACTGGATCCCAAAAAGCACTTACAAGATGCCTACATAAAATGGCTTTCAAAATCCACCTTCCCAGCCAAGAGAGAACCAAGCAATTTATTGCATCATACAGCATGCAATTAAATCAAATTAGTGCTGCATGAGAGAAGATGGATGCTTTAGCACTTGATGCTCCTTTCTAAGAAAAAACAAACAAAAAAACCCCAACAAAACCCCAAAACCTGCACAAACCATAACTCAGAAACAGGCTTTGCCACCATGTAATGGAAGCCATTACAATTAGGCTGAAGGCTTACAATTGCAATCAAAACCTTTCAATTAAAACACATATGCTAATGTGGATACACGCAGTAATTGTAACCGTGCTAGAGGGAAGAAAGAATGGGCAGAACAGGGACGAGGGTTCCTGAATGCCCCATGCTACCTGAGAAAAAGTCTACTGAGACTGTAAGATTGGAAATTATACTACAAAGGTTATAATGGAAGCGTACAAATTAAGTGTATCCTGACTCTGACTAGTATATTCAATAGCAGGTGGGTTTTTTTGGCCGCAACTGGATAATGTTTAAAATTGATTAAAGAAAACAAAACACAGAGCAAAGCCCTCACATGAGACCATCAAAATGAAAAGACTGTGATGACTACGTTTGGAGAACAGATGAACAAGGCAAGCAAAAACACAATAGCAGACTCGTGACACCTAAAAGGTCATTTGGCCATTCCATTTTCTCAGAATGCAAAATCTGTGGAGTTAAATGAAAATAAGACTTCAACTGATATTTTAAAAGGTGCATTTTTTTTGCATTTACTTAATGAGCCTGCAGAAATCTTTTCATTAGGTAGATATCTTTGAGATTGAGTAAATTTTCAAATTAGAGGGGTGTAAAAAGTGCTATACATGCAAACGTAGAAAATTACACTAAAATGAAGCTGATGTTGGGAGGGTATTTTTGTTATGCTGACCATGTCATGGTCAACCAGTCACTGATCATAATAACAACAGCTACAACAAAAATAAAAGTCTTACTTTTATAGTTACACATATAAGTATTCCTACAACAGCTCCATTAATCAGATTTCATGAGAGTTAAGCTTTTGAGACATCTAATAATTCTTCTCTGTGTTTGTCTTAGTTTTTACAACTGACCTATCATCACCAAGCTGTGGATCACTAGAATTTTTATTATTTTCCATATGGCTTTCCTACAGAAGGCAAAATAACAGTGATTTATTGAATGCAGTTAGATTCCTATTTGTAAAGAGAGATACTCTGCTTTCATGTGTAACAAAGTGCCTTGACAATCTAATCTTGGCTTTTTGCTTTGTTTCATTATACATTAATTATATTGATCTTTTTTTAATCCAGTAACTCTGTGTGACCTCTGTGTTTGATGGCAGAGATTATTTATACAGTAGGTCAGGCAAATATTCGTGTGACATTCAATCTTATCTCCAGTGTGATTTTGATATAATAACAGGTTGTATTAACCCCTTCACATCTCTATTTGCAAAAAGTGCTCTCCTTCAAGGAGCCTTGAAACTGCTGACAAGTAGAGTTAGAAGCTTTAGTCTGCTCTAAAACGCTTGCTGAGGTGTTATTCGCACAAGAGTAGATGCTACACAAGGTGACCTGCCTGAAGGAGGGTGTTAGATCTCACAGTTACTTTGTCTTCATGCTGTTCTCCTACCTCTTCCCACAAAAACCAAATCCTGCCCCGCTCACACCAAAAGTTCAGGGGTCCAAAGCAGCAACTCTGACCATCTTTGTTCCTCTAACAGTGTGAATTTGCCTATATCTCACTGAGGATCCCTTGCAAAGAGTTTGAAATAGTAAATGAATGTAGATTAAGGCTGAAGTGAGTATCAAAAACTTTCACACCTAAAAAACATTAATTCAGCAGTGGTGATGTTTGAATTGCTCAAGTAACCCTGAATCCCAGCTGCAGCTTACCTGGTTTCAGTCCTCTGTGCCAGCCTCAAGCTCTCTAGAACTGACGGAAGTCCCAGAGTCCTGTCTCTCATCTTCTGGGGAAACAACAAGGACTCTGAAACCTGAAAAAAAAAGTACTCTTGGTATTAATAGCAACAATATAATAATTAAAAGCAATGATGTTGTTGAAATCAGAAATGCCCCAGGACAAAAGGCAGGGACAGATTTCTTGACAAAAGCAGCTGGGCAAACTGCTTTATTTTTGTAAGAACCAGTGCAGAAGTGAATATCCTAACTGTGGAAAATAATTGTAAATGATCCAGAGAAATGTGCCATCCTGTTTTAACAGCATATCCTTTTGCTGTCAGTAACAGCCATCTAGCTCTCTTGCTGAGAATTTCAAGCTGCTGTCCTCTGCTCTGGCTGTGGCCCAGCCCCGTTCCTGTAGCAGACACAGTTCAGGCATGTTTGTCCCCCAGGTTTGGCTTCCCACTTCACAGGATGGATAACTAGAAAAAATGGACCTCCTGAGTTACTGTGGTCTGGGTCCTATAACTTATTCCTGGGTTTATTAGCATTTTTTAAAGGATAAAAAGATGATAGAACGGCATTTTAGAGTCTAGTACGAACAGCCAAATGCGGAGGAGAAAAGCATCCATGAAGCCTCAGAAGAAAAGAGCAGGAATTTGAAACATCAGGGACTCCTCCATTTGGGGAGCATCTTGAAAAACCCAGCCCCTCTACTGTGAAAGACTATTTTCATTTTGCATTTGTTGAGGTATAAACTAATATAAATAAATTACTTTTTCCTGCTGTCCCATGGACACTTCCCCCCTAAGTTGTGCAACTGTTAGTGACTATGATGTCCCTGGTCTGGGGCTGGATCTCACTTTTTCTCCATCCATACTGCCTCCTTTTCTCCCTGCTACGTGTGGAAAGGCTTGTTCCTAGAAAGGCATATATTAGTTTGGGGAGGCAAGGGGAGTTTCATGTGCCTGCTGGCATATAACCCATGTGACAGACCCGGACATTAAAGTAAGCAGTAGCCTTCTGTTACTGTCTCAAACTATTTTACATGAGATGCTTTAATATGTACTTGAAAGCCCTATTATTTTTAAACTGCTTTTAGAGTAAATCTCTGGGGAATTTACCTTTTCCTTTGTGAGCATAATTTAGCTAGCACTTAAGAAAGTAAACCTAATGATGGTGAAGACTGGAGACTCCTGTCATCAGCGCCTGCAACCCTCAGGCACTGCCATAAAGGGCACATTACTTGGTTGGTACTGCTCTTCTTTTTCTGGGTCTGGAGATACACAGTGGCTGAAGAATACAAAGAGATTAAAACAGCTGATGCTAAATTTAGGTGCCTGAAGCCAGTGCTAAAGGGATCATTTACATTTTTTCAAAGTCCCTGCTAAGCTATAGCTCATTCTGATAGGCACTGAAAAGCCTTTATTTCCATGGCTGGTCCCAGGGAATACCCCTACCTGGGGTTAGTAATGCTGAAGGGGTGAAGCAGAAGCTTTTTTAATATTAACTCTCCACACGGGCGCTCACACTCTGCAGCATGCTTCCAGCTTTGCCGTACCACAGTAAGTCAAAGTGTTTCTGGATTATTTCTTGAGCTAGGCAAACACTAGTGATAGTGTGCTATCGCTGTGTGGAGCAGCTGGCCCATGGTAGGATGACTAAAGGACTTTAACCTGCCTTGCGAGAAAAGCTCAATACTTCTTAGGAAATAATTATCTGACTGGTCTATGCATGCACAACATTGTGAACAAGGTGTTTTACTCAGTGTTCAAACACTTTGGGTGCCACCAATGACATTAATGACTTCTTCCTCGCTTTTTATGAGCCAAATGACCCACGATTTAATACAGAATAGTCTTCCCTAGTTAGACTTGCCATGAGACAGCCGCTCACTTTTCTTCTCTCACAAGTGCTTCTGCTGTTCTAGTTTTAAGTATTTATAAGATATCTTCCATATTTTAGCAAAATTAATAGCTGGGGGGAAAAAAAGCAAAAGTCAGTCTGCAAAAGTTAGTGCAGCACAAACTTAGAACACCTTATTACCTGCATCTACAATCTAATTCTAAAAGTCATGTTTACGCTATCGGAATAGAAAAATAATACAAAATGGTGTATATGTCATTGCCACAAAGTGACAACAAGCATTCAGTAAGTGCTTGAATAAAACTATTTATCAATAACTTAAGCACTGTCAATTACTTCAATTAAAAATTCCTAACAACCCATAGAGCTGAAATAAACAATTTTTGATAGGAAATAAAGGACAGAGAAGAAACTAGGTTTTTTGTATTTCTATCATAGCTGTTTGTCTTCATATGCTTGATGCCATATATGTGTGCACCTGTGTGTGTCTCTGTGCGTGTATGTACCAAGCTGCGGATATTACACTTAAAATTCAAGATTAGTTTCTTATCTAAAGAAAAATAATTAAGATATTCCACTGGCTGTTTTGGGGGTTTTTAAACATATCCAGAGAATCGGTCCTAGTAGGAAATTATCTGACAAGTCACGTCAAATTTTGGTGATTAGAGGATAAAGATCACGTGAACACGAACTTGTATAAAACCGTACGTTCCATGAGTCACTCCATATGGGTTTAAAGAGAAAAAGAAGAAATCCCCAACTCTATTTAACATTCAGGATGCGGTGATTTCCTAACAATGGGAAAAGTTAGTGCAAGGAAAACCAATGGGAAAAGTCTTGTAGAACCCTTGCCTAGGATTCATGTGGTGTCTTTTGACAAGCAGTTCAAATTAGGGGACAACAGTTGGAACACCTAAAAATTACCGTCAAAACTCTTCAGTAAACACAACTTTACATCATGGATGTTTTTAACCTCCTGACTCTTATCTGTTTGTGTTCTTTAAAGCAATGTCAGGGTCAGAGATGGAGATCGGTAGATGAGTTGTAGTATTACATCAAACAGAGCCTACATAAACATATACACTGCTTTCACTTCATTGATGTCCCACGGCCTACACAAAAGCATTGCCCTTTTGATTGATACTGCCCTACATTATCATAGCCTTTTCTAATGTATGCTCATTACATTTATATAAATGAAATATAAAGGGATTGATTTCTATAGGTCTACCTTTTGTGCAGAAGAACATCTGCTCACAAAGTCTGCTTTAGCAGAGTTTTAGGTTTCCTCAATTTGATCGTACAAATGACAGCAAGGGAAGAGAGGCTAGGCCATCATTCAGAGTTGACCTGCAATCATAAAGGAAACAAAACAAAACCACCTTCAAAATGTTCTATAATCTGGCGGGGGAGGGGTGTGTTCATCTTTTGTTCATTTTACTGGGTAAACTGAAAAAGATCTGGCTTCTAAAAGGCTGCCAATTGTTAGAAATGGCCTGGGCAGTTCAGATACTTCCAGCTGCTCGACAGCAAGAAAAAATATGCCAAAGACCTGGAAACATGATGGTGCTATGGAAGAAGGAGATTCCTCTGAAACTAATGGAAGTTTTGTGACGTAGGCCTGTATGTCAGACACGGACTCTGTTCTTGCATTAAGTGTCTGTGTTTATTTGGTTATTTTTAAATGGTGGTGATGAGTGTGACAACATTCCATGTGTTTGATGAAAAGGTATTTCTTCTCAGTTCACATCCTTTATTTTTAAAGACAGCAAAGTTGCAGGCAGGACGATGGCAGTCACTCTGGAGTGCAGTCATTTCAGGGACAAGTAGCTTACATTAAGCTCAATTCTGTTCATACAAAGCTATCTAATGCAGCAGAGAGACATACATAGATAAGTGAATGAATACCTGCATACACATATACAAATGCATATGAGCTCCTTGGGTCTTTGTCATTTTACAATTGGGTCTACTTTTCATGTGTAATTTTTTTTCGGGTTTCTTCATAAAAGGGGCTTTGGTTTGCATTGCTTTCTTCTCTTTGAGAGAGCAAAGAGGACATATTTCTGTGTATTTTTCAATAAATGGATGGTAAAAGAATCATGATTTTCTAAGACAGATGTACAGGAAAAAAAATTAGAAATTAAAGGGGGAAAAGACCATTAGAGCTTGAAAAGTCAAATTGGGATGCTCTGTGTAACTTATCATGCCCTTGATTTTCAGCCAGAACTTGCTCCTGGTCAGACAAGTCCACAGAATTCTTTTAAAATCTGTCAAATTAGTTTTCTTTAAAATCTTGGTGAGTTTTAAGGTCTGCCAACTTTTGTGTATCCTGACAGAGATCTCTAAAACAACCTGAATTAAAAAATTTCAAAAAGATGAAGTGAAAATGTCTCAAGTTGTAGAAGTCTGTAACCGATGCGAATACTTTTAAGAGCTGTTATGAATATAGTGGGTTAAAAATTCACTACATTATAAATAAAACCTTTGGCATCAATACTAGAAAATGAAGAGCGAATAACAGAATGTTAAACCGTGCTCTGCAGTTGTGTTTCACTTTCTTTCATGCAAATGATGTATTTACAAAATAGGAGAACTAGATGCAAAAAAACCCAACCAAACAAAAATCACGGTACGTTAGAAGACTTGACAGTGGAATTTGCTATTCCAATCTCAGTATATACTGCAAATACCAGGATAAATTAATCCTGTTTAGCACAGTGAGGACGGAATGCTTAGGCTTTTATTGTAGACACAACCCCTGCATGCATATGAGAAAACGAAAGATTTTATCTATCTGCCCCCCAGCAGGTAACACATGGAGACCTGGAGAAGGTAACAGGACAGACAGTAAAGCACTTATCTGATTTATTTCTGACTGTTTGACAAACATTAGTCTCCCCTAAGTACATGTTTTGAGCACTGATAAGTCCCCTCAGCCCAGCAGCAGTCGCAAAACTGAGCCCAGGGGAGGAAGATGCCTCCAGCCTGGAGCGGGCCGCGGGCTCCTCCGTGCGGGTGCGCGGCGCTGCCAGGAGCCGGATGCTTTATTGCCCCCGGGGCCTCGTTTTTGGCGTGCCCGTGCCCTCCTAACCTGCAGCCCATGACCGACATTCAACAAGGGTTTGTTGCCTCTGTTGCTGTGGAAATACGAAGTCAAGTGCTTCAGTTTTGATGGGATTCCCCCCTCCTCCCTTTGGCCCTCCTCTCACCCCCCCACCCCCGTTTTTTTTTTTAACATTTACATTTGTATCAAATATCAAGATCAGGAGCCAGGAGACGTTGGTGACAGGGAAAAGGGATACCCCCCACTCATCCGTTCCTTTCTGTCCGTGGGGGCGAGGGAATCAAAGCATTCCTGCATGTCTGGAGGAAAGAGGAAAGATAAGGGGGGAAAGTGAAAGGGGAGGGGAAGAGCGGTCAGGGACTCGGAGTGCCAGTGAGGCGATAGCTCCTCCAGCCCTCCTGCACAGGTAATAGTTAACTCGGGGTTAAAGATTAATAGCCAGGAAAAGCACCGTATAAATGGCCCGGGCGAGCCGAATGTACGCCAACTGCCGCCTCCGCTTCAGGGCGCCGGGCAGGCCTCTCCGCGCCGGCGACACGAGTCGCGACATGAGCCGCCTGCGCTGCCTGCTGCGCCGCTGCTGGCTGCCG
>JAVSBS010002073.1:39250-50557 GCA_033124195.1 Coracias cyanogaster | reverse complement strand
TTTAGATTGGATATCAGGAAGAAGTTCTTTACTGAAAGAGTGATTAGCCATTGGAACAGGCTGCCCAGGGAGGTGGTAAATTTCCCATCCCTGGAGGTGCTCAAAAAATAGGTAGATGTGGTGCTTTGAGACATGGTCTAGGGCTTAGGGAGAGGTTTGAAGAAGGTTGGACTAGATGATCCTAGAGGTCTTCTCCAACCTGAATGATTATATGATTCTATGTCTTGCCACAATAGGTTTGGAATTGCTGTGGATAAATGCACTAACTACAAAGAAAGATAATGGAGCTTGATAAGACAGGATCCACTGGGTACATCTGACACAGTTGGAGATGCAAGTCTGTGTAATAATCCTAACCTATAGTAGTAATGCCAGGAAAAATTATATTGTACATTGAAGGCGCAATTCTTACCAAGAAGGCATTCCTGTCTTGGGTGGAAGAAGAGGAGTATAGCCATCTCTGCTAGACCTTCAGTCTTCTCCCCTGCAAGAAGGTATTTCCTTTGTGATTTTTATATCCTAATCCTGCCTGTCCTTGCCTTCTAGATGACATTTAGCATGATTTGGGTGGAGAGTGGAGTAACATATATGTTTAGCATACACTCTGTTAGGCTCATTACTACACTTAGGGGTATAAACTTTAATATTAATTTTGCTGTTAATTAGTCAAAGGTCTTCACTCAGACACTATGCCCTTCAAGATTTATGTAAGAGCTGTTTGCTTCTGCTGGTTTAGCTGAAACAGGACTGTCTTATCTTCACAAGACCCCCTCCTTCACCCATTTGGTGTGCTGGTTTAGCAGATCTCCACCCCTAGAGATAGCACAAGAATCTGATAGTCACAAAGATCTTAACCTGAAGCACACTAAATTAGCTTGTATTCTTGTGTCATGGCAACCTAGGCTATTATCCCACACCTTCCTAAATTGAGTCTGAAACCATGAAAGGCACAGGGGCATCTGTGCCCTTCAAGATGTCTTATGGACATATAAAAATGTTTCCTCCATTAAGTAATGCTTAAGTGATGCACAGGCTTTTGCACTTCTTCCCTCTTCAGTGAAGTAATAAACCATGAATTACCTACTAAACTACTGAAGATGGTGTAGTACATTTAATATTTGTAGATTAAGTAATTTCTTTTCCAGGCTTACATAATAACAAATCAAAATCTACTCACTCCTCCCCTCCAAAAAAATAAATCTGTCCCTTCCATCTAACTAGTTATATTGGTGAGCTATATGCAGATTACAATATATATTTACATGGGGGCTAACAGCTGAATACAAGCATACAGCCTGCAGAAGTTAAGTCATGGGTCATTAAGCCCAATGGCAATCTGTACAACTTTCACTGGGACTTTCAAGACCCGTCTGGATGCGTTCCTGTGTAACCTGCCCTAGATTCTGTGGTCTTGCTTGGCAGGGGAGTTGGACTTGATGATCTTCAGAGGTCCCTTCCAACCCCTAACATTCTATGATTCTATGATTCTATGATTCTATGTACATGTTAAGTGAATTCCTCCAGCAGTGTGTAGTATGAAGACCTGAAATATGGATAAAACTGGACCCCATGTCTTCTTGTTTTTTTTTAACAAATAATTCAATTATCTTATTTCCTTCAACACATGTTTATTTCCAAGTTGTGTAATCATTTAGAGATAAAAGTAGCCTATTAGAGAACACCTTACTCTCAACACTCAGATGTAGAAGCCAGGAATCCCATACATCTCTACAGAAGATTTCTGTTATAAATCATTAGAAAAGTTTGTTTGGATTATGACTTCCAAGTCAAAGAACCACTGAAATGTACAGTTATTAACTATGGATTTTTGATCCCACCCTTTGCAGTAAAACAGCATCTCCCTCTCCTAGATACCTCTGTATTGCATCAGCTTTGCAGATTTTGGGATTTAACTGTGTTTAAGAAGCTCACCTGGTATTTAATACAAAGACTTAGTCAATATTTGCTCTATAAAAGTCTTCCCTCACCTCTTTTTTTTTTAAACAAACAGACAAACTCCATATATTTTATATTATACACTTTTAAACACTTACCCTTTTCTGTAACACAACTCTGCAATGAAAATCAAATGGGAAAACCTGCTGCGTTGTTTTGATATGGCAGTAACAACATGATGAGATTATTTCTCAAGCCGAGAATGAGAGGACAAAATTTACAAAATCAGTAAGTTCTGGTTTGTACCGATCGTACTTCCAATCAGGCATGTTGCCAGTAATACCATTTTTAGGGCATATTTATAAGGTAGAGTTGCAAGACAAGGAAAACAGCTCTCAGCAATAAACTTAGTGGGATCTGACCCACTCATTATTAAGCAATTTCATTTTTTAATATTTTAGTCCTTTCTTCTGAAATGAAATGATCTAAAGTTCAAATGTATTTCCTGGTGTATGAATTAATTAAATCTGTTTTAATTCCAACTTTGAGAGACGGAAAAAAAAATCCTTTCTTAAAATGGTAGAAGGCTGCAAAGCATTGTTAGGAGTTTTGCCATACATCTCTTGAGCTGGCTAATCTTTACTTTGAAAACTCCCATGGTCTGCAATTGACAGGAGTAATAAGTCTCAAAAAGCTTGCCAAAAAATTACCATGCCCCTTTGTATATTTTTTTTTAAGTAATATTTGGACCAAAGTATGCAATACTGTTAGGTGAGGCAGTTGTTTCTTTAAGTTTATGGACTAGAAAGCTGATGGAGAGTGTGTTACTCACGTCTGAGCTGGTTCTCGTTATGGGAATCCAGTGCACTGAAATTTTGGGCATAACAGCATCTGGAGCTCACAGAAGTGCTGCTGAAATTTGGCCAACTCACAAGAAAAAAGAGAAAATCTTTCCTTAATAATATGTAAATTTTTTTAAGATACCCCTGCCTGAAAACCTGTGCAATATGATGAAGACCTGCTACTTGTACTTGAAATTTCCTTAAAAGACATTTATGTTCTCATAGAACAGCAAGACCTGCCTACCCATATGGAAGGTATGTCTTCATTTTAGAGGTCCAGGTTCAGTCTGCTTTACCTTATCAAATTCAGTCCAACTGAGATTACTGAAAGATAACTGAAGACAGGATCCACCTGAGTAAATGTATCAGAATACAGGCCCAAGCTTTCAGTACAGTCACAATCTGTGTTGGAATTATGGAAACTGGAAAAACACCCTTTAAAAAAATCTCTGAAACTTAAGAAGGGCATACAAGTTCCTTAGGCTTTCCTCTCAGTCCCTGATACTCCAGCCAAAATGTTGTGCTAATCCTGACAGAAAGCTGTGTCTCCATTGCATCATACTTTGGGTGGTCATTACCAGTAGACCATTTTTTTTCCAATTAGGCTAATGCTTTGTAAACACATCTAAAGTTTATTATCTGGTGTAGGTAAATCTACAAGGCACAGAGCAATGAGCAGTCTATCATATATTCACTAGAAATGTGATGGATTGTCATCTCTATCACACATACCAGTGAGGCATCAGAGGGCAGCAGTTGCCACCCTTTGGCCAGGGAAGAGCCAAACTAAATCATCGTATCTGTACCTAAAAGTCAGATGAAATTTTTTTTGTTGTTATATTTTTCCTACAGTGGAATCTCTGAATGTGAGAAATATTCTCATTCTGGTCCAAAATCGAGCCCATCAAATTTGGAGGTCAGTATTCCAGTGCAGTGAAGCTGGAAACTCCAAACATTGCTCATCTTATGCTTTACACCCAAGGGCAATCCAGTGGTGCTACAACTATACACAAAATCAAATCTATCCTATAAATCAGCAGATATGTAGACTCAGCATGCTGTTTTATTGCTGAACAGAGTGATGTGAAATTTGTGATACATGTAAAGGGCTATCAAGGTCTCAGAATAAAACCAGCTAATTATTATTGTTTATTCCAAGCAGTTTTGCAAAGCTTCACTTCAAGCACACAAAAAATATTAAATTAAGAATTAATTGCTGGTGTAACTGTATGAGAAGGACTGACTCTGCAAAATATTTTTTTCAGGAATATTTTAAAAGGTCATTTGTAGACACAATAGTCTGATTATTAGGTCTCATTGCTTGTGCAGCAAATGATATGTCTTCCAGTGGCTTACCATGGCACAGCTCTCTTTCATTTTTTTAAAGCAAAACCAAGTTTAAATAAATTTTATGCCAAATATTTTGGGCAGTTGTTCAGTTAAGATGATACTAGAAAAGTGTTATCATGTTCTAGAAAAAAAAAAAGACAAGCAAGAATTTTCATATGATACGTCAAAAAATTTTTGATATGTTTAAAATAGAAGACTACTGTTACATGGGGCTACAAACCCTGTAAAACAGTAAATTGACTGAAAGGAGTGCTGTAGGGTATATTCATTAATTTCAGTAAATTAGTTTTGAGTCTGCAGGCTCCATTTAAAACTAAAAACATCTGCTCAAGGGCTTCTTGAAATGCCACTCAGAAAGAATCAATTTTTTTCTAGAGAGAAAAATACCTATGTAGTGGTTAGGAATGGTTTTGAAAGGACATGCTAATATTAATTTCAAAGAACTGAACTGCAAAAGGAGAGAAGTATTTGAAAAGACTATTCTACTTTTTTTATTTATTATGCTCACTTTGTTCATGCTATCACAATACAATGCCAGTACCTAGACTTCATCATTCACAATTCATACTAAAGCTTTTCCTTATCTGTAAGACGAATATTTTCCTGTTTCCTTTGATAGGAACTTCAAAATAATTAATTGCTTTGGATTTGTTTGGCATGTTTTATTATGTGGTAAGCAAATTGGGAATTTCAGCAAAACGAGCTTAACTGTATCTTGTCACCTATATATGATAAGACACAAGTGTTTAAAAAAATCTTTTGGATACATGCTGGAAGAATGTCACTTAGAAGAACTGGAAGTATTTAAGGTTTGTGATAATGCTTTTGGCCAGCCTATAGTCTGGTAACTGAAATGTGCCCATCTTTTGCAGAGTCAGATCTAAGGTGTTTCTACAGAACCTTTTTTTTCTTTGCAAAAGATTTGTATAGAGACAGTCTATTAGCACTTGAGACTTGAACCTACCACTACCATTAATGTATTTTTGCAAGTGTTGAACACTTATAGATAAATGCTGATAGATTAAGGGAGCAACAAAAATCTAATTTTCATCTCTTTCCTTGTTACAACTTACAGCTAAAAACCCCACCTGTTTCCAACATGAAGCCCAGAAAAAGTTGTCAACTGCCATTAACAATGTATTACTGTTGTAAATTTTGAGCCTATGCTCCACCATTCTTGAGGATATTGTGCTTAACCAATACCACTTATTCAGAAAGGTTGCCTTTTCCAAGGAAACTTTCTTTATTTCCTGAGTAGATGTAATTTTGCACCTCATTGTACCTTGCAAGATATCCTAGGCTGCTTTTATTGCAAGGGCATATTGTGGTGATTTAGCTAAAGCTAAACTTAAACAACTTAAGCAATCTATTTCAGTGGTACATTTCTGCCTAGGATATGTTTGATTTAGTTTTTGTGCTGGCCTTCACAACCTTCCCTTGAATTTGATTTGTTTCAGTGATGTTAGTACAAAATCACATCTGTGGGCTGTAAAGGAGTCTTTACAGAGCTCAGCTACCTGGGAGTGACATCAATCAGTCAAGTGTTGAAGCATGGCACTGTTGGCAAATTCCAGAATGATGTGTACATTTACCTTTTCCTGAAATTCACTAATCCAGAAACGCAGAGAACTAGATGAGATGGGAGGATTCTTTCCTTTTTTGTGTGTGGCTTCAGACTCAGAAGGCAACATAAGCGCATGTAGAAATATAATTTTTTCCTGAAAAATCTCATTAATTTCTTACAAAAGTACAAGATCCATGAAGTTTTTAAAGAGCAAAATTTTATTCTATTTAGGTATAACCCACCAGGGCAGCTGATCTGTATTTCTAGTTTCTCATGTCCATGGTTATGCTACTGTGTAATACAGTTTAACTGCATGTGCTCAGCGAACATCTCAAAAAGTGGCTGGATTTTATTCTCTAGGCAGGTAGCAAACATACTGCCTGTTCCCCCCAGAATTCCCCTGGACGAAGTGGCTGCTCATGGCTTGAACAGGTGTGTTTTTCTCTGGGTGAAATGGTGGCTGGTTGGCTGGACCCAAAGAGTCGTGGTGAATGGAGTCAAATCCAGTTGCTGGCTGGTCACCAGTGGTGTTTCCCAGGGCTCAGTATTGGTTCCAGTTCTCTTTAATACCTTCATCAATGATCTGGACAAGGAGATCAAGTGTACCCACGGTAAGTTTGCAGGTGACATGAAGTTAGATGAGTGTGTTGATCTGCTTGATGGTAGGAAACTACAGATTGATCTGGACAGGTTGGATCAATGGGTTGAGGCCAGTGGTATGACGTTCAACAAGGCCAAGTTCTGGGTCCTGCACTTGGGTCACAACAACCCATGCAATGCTACATGCTTGAGAAAGTGTGACTGGAAAGCTGCCTGGCAGAAAAGAATCTGGGGGTGTTGGTCAACAGCCAGCTGAATATAAGCCAGCAGTGTGCCCAGGTGGCCGATAGCATCCTGGTTTGTATCAGAAATAGTGTGTGGCCAGCAGGCCTAGGGAAGTGATCATCCCCCTGTACTCAGCACTGATGAGGCTGCACCTTGAGTACCGTGTTCAGTTTTGGGCCCCTTACTACAAGAAAGACATTGAGGTGCTGGAGCGTATGAAAAAAAGAACTGGTAAGAGGTCTAGAGCACACGAGTTATGAGTAGCAGCTGAGGGAACTGTGGTTGTTTAGCCTGGAGAAAAGGAGGCAGAGGGGAGACCTTATTGCTCTCTACAACTACCTGAAAGGAGGTTGTAGCGAAGTGGGATTCAGTCTCTTCTCCCAAGTAAAAGCCATAGAATGAGAGGAAATGGCCTCAAGTTGCACCAGGGGAGGTTTAGATTGGACATTAGTAAAATTTTGTCACCAAAAGGGTGACAAAACAGGCAGAAGAGGCTGCCGAAGGAAATAGTGGAGTCACCATTGCTGGAGGTGTTTAGAAGACATATAGATGTGGTGCTTAGGGACATGGTTTAGTGGTGACCTGGCAATGCTGGGTTAATGGTTGGGCTTGATGATCTTGAATGTTTTTTCCATTCTAAATGATTCTATGATTCTTGTTGCGTTAAGGGTTAGAGTGTCACATTCGCCTGCCAGAGCCCCAAAGGTTTGCACTGAGCAGTTTCTGTCTGTCTCAGAGCCATGCTAAGGGCTTGCACTGAGACAGTATAAAAGTTAAAACAAATAGGCTTGATTTATTAAAGCAACAGATATGATATGTTTGGAATTGCAGTTGATAGATGCACTAACTGCAAAAAGGAAAATTGAGCTTGAGTTAGTAATTCCCAGGTAACTTCTGACACGGTCAGAGATGCAATCCTTTGTAAGATGTAATAATAATGCTAGGAGAAATTATGCCGTATGTTGAAGGCACAGTTCTTGCCAAGAAGGTGTCCCTGTGTTGCGTGGAGTAAGAGAACAGCCCGTTTACTGTCTCTGCTAGACCTTCAGTCTTCTCCCTTCTCCTCATGCTATGTGCCAGAGAGGTACTCCCCTTGTGATTTTTTAATATCTTGATTCTGTCTGTTCCTGCCTTCTAGGTGACATTTAGTATGATCTGGGTGGAGAGTGGAGTGACATAGTCATATATGCTTAGCATATACTCTGTTAGGCTCATTGCCATATTTAGGGGTGTACATTTTAATATTAATTTTGCTGTTAATTAGCAAAGGTCTTGCTTAGATACTATAGCCTTCAAAATTTATGTAAGAGCTGTTTGATTCTGCTGATTTAGCTGAAACAGGACTGCCTCATAGTCGCAAACATCTTAACCTTTCCCCTGAAGCACACTAAATTAGCCTGTATTTCTGTCTCCTAGCAAGCTGCAATATTATCCCACAATTCTATGCATAACAGTCCTTGTAGGTGATGAGATTAGACCTAAACTTCTCACTCATTTCCCATGAGGTGCAGGGAGCACCAGTACCTTAAAAGGGATCAGTCTATGTTCAGACTACTCAGGAGAGGGAACAAGAGATCTGTTAGCATAGGCCATTTAGCAGCTTTTTCAATATATGTCTTTCCATACACTTCCAAAACTGATCTAACTTCTTGTTCCACCAAGTTCTTAAGAAAGTAATTATGAATCATCCAGTTAGATGAAGTCATTAGCAAGCATCTAAAGACGAAGAGAGACAGGAGTTCTTTGTGCATTACCTCAGCTATGGCTCCCAGCCCCAGGTGGGGGAAACCATTTCTGCAAGGGAACTGAGACTCATGTAAGGGGCTGCTGGAAAGTCCTCACCACACCTGCACGTAGTTCATCCATCAAGTAGCCCCTGGGATCCCCACCATATGATGCAGACATGTTCCTGATATTCTCTGTCCCTTTGAGGTTGGTCAAACACCATATGCTTCATTTTGGCACTTTCCAGTGGCTTTCACAGCCTGGATCCCTCAGTGAGCCAGCAAAGGCTCAGTTTCTGGACGCTTCAAGCTGAAAAGCTCTCACACTCTACAATGTGCTATACGTGCTGTTGACTGATTTAGTAAAAGGAACATACACACAGAAGGTGCAACAGTTTGTGTTATAAAAAGAGCTCATTATGTGCAAAATATTTGATTTATGCAATTCAGCTAAAACACCCTACTGTTTTGAGTTCACTCATTGCTGGCATAACAGTGCAGTGGACTGGAGCCACAGGAGGAAATGATAATAAACACCCACAAAACCGTAAAACAAAGCAAACCAAACAAACAAAGCAAAACAAAAAACCTAGGCAAAATGTATCGTATACTAAGATTTCTGGCAGCTGTTGAGAGTTGAGTGAAACAGCTTGATCCAATGAAAGACTAAAATATTGGATGCTGACCTTATATAGATTTCAGTCATATGGGCTGAAGATTATACTGCTAAAAAAATCACACTCAGTTGCTCATCCAGTCTGGAGATACCCAAACTTCATTTTTCTCATTCTGGGTTTTTATTTTTTTCATTTTGCTTTAACTTTGGGGAATTACTTGGCATCATGCTTTTTTTGTGCTCCCAGAATTACCTTGCTCTTGCAGCTTGTGGAGATTTTCCTCTGTGTACTATTGTGCCTATATGATTTATCCTTACATATTTATTCTTTATAAAAGAATGCTGCTGATGGATATTTATTTATTCAATAGTTGGATTGACAGGACAGTAATATGTAGACTGAATATTTTCTTCTGCAAATTTTTACATTTTCTATGCCATTTGTTGCATATCCCTTGTCACTGATTATTTCAATAGTTCATATTTTTTCTCATTCATTAAAATGAGCGATGTATAGGACAAGTAGATAATTGTTTGGTCTGCAGATTTCAGTAGCCATTACACTGTACTCTGCACACAGGTTGCTGTTGGTTTCTGTTACTTCACCTTCTCTAGTTCTCACCGTTGCATTATTTTTTTGTATTATGGCTGTCCCACCCCCTCTCATTTCTCGACATTATTTAATGAGTGTTAAATACATAGGAGTATTTCCTGCCCTTGTTTTTCTCTTGTGAGTATCAATTGCTTCTTTTGTCTTGCTTCATGTCTGTTACTTTTCCTTCTCCATACTTGTGCTTTATTTTGGGTTTTGTCTGGTTTTTTTTCTTCTTCTTTTTTTTTTTTTCTGAACACAGCAATTTCTCTGTAAAAGCAGTAAGAATTTAAGGGTTTGTATTCTTTCACTATCACTATGGACAAAGATACTGACTTTGAATTGGACCTACATTTTCGTTAGATAGAATTCACACTTTCAGTTGTGGTAGTTCCCTGTTCAGGTGTTGGTGTTATGTTAACATCAAATTATTTTACAGAATCTTGCACACTGTTTCTCCCTTGCTATTTATGTCCTTTTTTTCAAAGAATATTTTATAAGACTTAGGAATGAAATTAGGAAAAGAGTAAGTTTCCTGACATCTAAGTTAGATCTGCACAGCAGTTTTTGCTTTTCATATAATGTTTTGGTTGCAAAATATCATTGCTTCCACATCAGGATGTCATATAGAGCTCTATAGCTGCAGAGGAAATTGTTACTGTGCCACTGGCGTGCTGATTTTCCATCACCCGCTACATTGCAGAGAGACAGCCAAAAAAGTAGTTAAGAATACAGCAGAATTCCAATGTTTCTATTCCCTTTAACAAGTACCAATGTTTATTATTAAGTGGAATAGCATATAATCTGATCTTGCTAAAAATAGCATCACATACATTAGAAATGGAGCATGCTGCAGGCCTAACAGTTTAAATGCTGAAGACATTCAGTTTCGCACATACACTGAAAAACTATGGACGCATTAAGCCATGTAAATGCTAACCCATGAGACAAATATTTTGCGTATTGTGCCAAACGTACAGGGGCATAGCCCTTGCACATACATGCTGCTATGGCCCTGGTTGCAGTGGGTTTTGGCAGGCAGATGGGAAGGTTGTGAGGAAGAGGAGAGAAGGTGGAGGCACCACACCACAAATGGGGAGATGTAGGCACTGCCCCATAGACTTGCGGTTTTCCAGTTCATTTAGAAGGTCATTAATCACCGCTTCCTGGATTATGAGAGGATTATTCTGGTCTCCATCCCTATCTTCCAGTTCAGGGGATTTAATACCATGAGGAGAACCAGACTGACTATTAAAGACTAAGGCAAAGAAGGCATTAAGTACCTCAGCCTTTTCCTCATCCTTGGTAACAATGTTCCCCCTTGCACCCAATAAGGGGTGGAGATTCTCCCTGATTTTTTTTTGTTATTTGTAAAAACACTTTTTATTATCTCTTGCAGCGGTGGCCAGGCTGAGTTCTAACGGAGCTTTTTCCCCCCTAATGTTCTTTCTACACAACGTAACTAAATCCCTATATGCTTCTTGAATAGCCTGCCCCTTCTTCCAAGGGTGGTGGACTATCCTCTTTCTCCTAAGTCCCAGCAAAAGCTCCCTGTTCAGCCAGGCTGGTCATTTTCCCCACCAGTTTGTCTTACAACACACAGGGACAGCTTGCTCCTGAGCCTTTAAGTGTTCCTTCTTGAAAAAAGTCCAGCCTTCCTGGACCCCTTGGCCCTCTAAGATTGTACCCCAAGGGACTTTCTCAACCAGTGTTCTAAACAGGTTGAAGTCTGCCCTTTGGAAGTGACTCCCCTGATGGACCTACATCTCCACCACCATTCGTTTGTCCCTCAATTTCCAGAGCCCCATACCTGTTGTGCAATGGCAATCAGGAAGCGGAAGGAGGCCACAAGGGGGTTCACCTGCCTCACCACGCAGGTACCTGTTTTCATTCCCTCT
>JAVSBS010002073.1:25947-39150 GCA_033124195.1 Coracias cyanogaster | reverse complement strand
GCATGGGGGAGATTGACTAGCCCTGGGTGACTCCCCTGATGGATCTTCATCCCCATCATCATTTGTTTGTCCCTCCAATTCCAGAGCCCCATATTGGTTGTACAAGGGCAACCAACAAGGGGAAGGGGAAGGGGAGGGAGGCTGGGATGGAGTTTGCCTGCCTCGCTGAGCAGGGACCTGTTTCCACTCCCCATGAAGCATACTGTTCAGTTTTGAGATCGGGTTTTCTTTTCATATAGCTAACTAACCTTGCTTCCAAATTTTGGACAGCAAGAAGTTCCTTGTATTCTTTACTGTATGTCTCTACAACTAGCAGAAAGGAGGTTGATAGAGAGGTGGGGGCCAGTCTGTTCAACTAAGTAACAAGTGATAGGACAAGACGAAATGGCCACAAGTTGCACCAAGGGAAGTTTAGATTGGGTATTAGGACAAATTTCTTTACTGAAGGGGTTATCAGGCATTGGAATGGGTTGCCCAGGGCAGTGGTGGAGTGCCCATCCCTGGAGGTATTTAAAAGATGGATTGACATAGTGCTTAGGGATATGGTTTAGTGGAGGACTTGTCAGTGTTAGGTTAATTCTTGGACTCAATGATCTTTAAGGTTTCTTCCAATCTAGACAATTCTGTGATTCTGTATCCCAGCATGAAAACTTTTGAGATAAAGTGTAATTTATTTCATTTCAATCTTGCTCAGAACCACCACAAAATTTGAAACATTTATGTATTCCTTAAAAATTAAAGGCCAGACATATGAACTCTGGGATGATGGGAACCATGACTAGGCCAGAAAATTTGGATAGAAAGTTATGGTTATTAAATATTTGGTTTCTGAAAGGCAGGATTTTCTTCAAAAGAAAGATTATGATCTAAGATATGACCCTTCTACTATAAACCAAACATTAATTTATACTATATTTATCTCTAATATTGAGATTATAAGGGCAACATTGCTAAAATAATCCCCACTTCTGTTATTTTAATTTTGCTATGACAGCGTTTGTCAGAAAGCAATACAATTTAAGGTGAAATCACATTGGCCAGTTCATAATTAAATGCTTGTTTAAGGTTTAGGTTAATGTGCAGTTTGACTGCAGTCTCCAATTTGGGCATTTTCAGAGCTCGTGTGGAAAATGAAATCAAGTTGTATTTTACGACAAAATAAGAAGTATATCTACAAAAATAGCTGTTCTGTCATGATTTCATAATAAAATTTAATTTCAACAAATTAAAATGTATGTTACAATTTAGAGCTCACCAAATGTTTGTACTTCCATTCAGCTTTTAAACATACATTATACTAAAATAAAAGACTGCAAGACATCAAGATCAATTTTCCTCTGAATGTGAGTGAAGAAAATTAGGTCTCTGAATCTACTACTGGATGCTGGATGTAGTTTTAATAGCTGTTGAATACTGTTTTCCAGATTTCAAGTATCAACACTCAATGATACTAGCTCTAGTGTTCCAAGGAGATCTACCGTAAATTTTGGATTCAAGTAAGATGTGTTTATTTTTTCTGGACACATACATATGCATGCTAAAAAACATGCTCAAGGGTAATAAATAAAGTTAAATAAATACATTCTTAATGAGTAGCTGGGAGCTATTATATGTAAAAATGTCTAATTGCATAGTTGTTAAACATCGCAGTGCCAATTGTTCTCTTGAGAGACTGGTGTTTTCATGCAAATCTAGGGCTGCAGTTTGTCATACAGTGGCATTGCTCGGTAACCGTGGTTGATATTGTTACACCCTATGTCCTAAATATTGGTTTCCCTTTCATCTTGGTAAATATAAACAAGTGAACTTTCCTGCAACAACATTTGATGCATAAATAATCCTCAGTAAATAATTTTTGCATGGAGTTGTTGACAGTGATAACATCATTGTATTTATTAGGAAACACATTATGGACTCTAAAACTGATTAATATCAATGTTTGAATAAAAAGGCAGCTATTTTCTTTGGAAATGGAGATACCTAGATAGTTTGCATGCTGCACTAAAGGGAGCTGCTGGCAGGGCATGCCATGAGAGACGGCCTGCACTCAGCTTATCCTTTAGCTTCTCAATGCAATAACTCGGAAAATTAAAGGTTCCTACTCCACATGATTTACGGATTGCTCTGTCTGTCACTGAGTTACTACTCATTGTTCAAGGAGTTAAAGTGGGAGGAAAGCTGCTGGTAAGAGCCCACCGTCCCTCTGTGAAAGGTAGCCTCAAGGAAAGGCAATGCACAAGTACCACAGGGAGGCTTTGACACTAATCTGACATTAGCTGTGGTTTTCTTCTGGCAGAATTATTTTATTGATCTAGCAGATTTTTCCCCCCTTTTTGTTTATCCTTTAAATCACATGCAGAAGTTATAGTCTTCATTTTGCCAAAGATTATGTCTTTGGAAAAAATATAAAATTTGAAGAAATGTGATATAATTTAAACATTATTTTCCTGAGGAGAGAAGTGCTACATGTTAATTAGCAGCAGAGAGCCTTAAGAATCCTACAGTTAATTTTACATTTTGTTTGTTTGCTTTTCAGAGCTGGCAAAGCTCATGGAATAATGAAGTGGTGACACACATCATTCAAAATAAACCGAAACTCAGGATTGCTGAAAATCTTCTCAAAGTAGCGAGAAAGTTCAGGCTGGGAAATGAACTGACTCACAATAACATTTGTCTAATGCCAGACAAAGCTGTTAAGAAATAAAATGAGTTTGTGCAAGGGAAGAGATCATGGTGCCACTGGATAAGTAAGTAAGGTTTTCCTAGCTGAAATATTACTCTCAGTGCTAGTCATGACATTTTGTGTCATACTCACAGAGATAAAATTATATATAAAGGCATGTGACACTGTTGTAAAGGTCTGAAGTAGTTTTTTTAGATGTTTCTAGGTGAAGGGAATAACTAATAGACTGGGCCTGTTTCCTGTTAGCATAGGTACATAAAAAGAAACTGAAGAAAAGCACACAAAACCTTCTGGAAGAGGTAGCTAAGATAATATTCCCTCTTGTATTACATCAGTAAGGGACTTGCAATGAATCTGAGAACAAATGGATTAAAAATAATTTTAAAATATCCAATCCATCCATAGAACCGTGGGCCACAACTGAAGAGCATAAAACCCTCAAGCTTTTAAATGTAATTCAACTCCCTGGTGGTGAGAGCCAGGGGAAAGTTCTCAATGGGTTTGTGTGTCTCAGATTGCCTGTTGTATTTTTGTCAGATGCACCCATAGCTGGCTGCTGTTAGTGACAAGATACAGTATCACTGGCCTGCTGGGAATGAGAACAGGAGTAACAACACACAGGAATCTGCTTTTGAATCACTCTTTGCCGGAATGAACTTTTAAGCCATCCAGTAGCTGTTCCAAAAGCAGTTCTCCACTTAATGTGAAACAGGTCTCAGAAAATAGAGCCAGATAAAGCAAAGTAAGAGCAGAATCACAACAGATAATAGGATCCAGTTATATTGTAGCTTTCAATAAGGAATGTTGGGATAAATTAAGTACACAATGGAGATTTGGATCTCAAAATATATGTGAGATCTAAAGTGTTTTTCAATGTCCAAAATCACTAATTTCATAGAAATTACCAAAAAAGGAGAAATTCTGAATTCTGAAACCACAGTATCATATGTTCAAGACTTTGCAGTGTTTATTGTGTCAGAACATATGAGATTTCTTCATGTTTTCAGTATTTCTTCTTGTGAAGCTTTTTTTTTAAAAGATTTTTCAAATTGGCAATGTAGTTATTTATAAATCAACACTAGGACAGAACTGTTCCTCCACAGTCCGCAGCATGGAGACAAGAATAATCTTTGCCTTGCTTTTCTCCCTCTCTCTCTGCTTTGAATAAATTGTTTGGCTTACAGTTCATCCTTTCCTATTTAAAACAAACTTTTAAGATTTCTCAAACACTAGTCTAGAGTCTGATCTCGAAACCAACAGAAGCCAAAGCAAAGAATCGCATTGACCTCAGTAAGCTTTGGGTTAGTTGTACAATACACTATCAATCACTTTTCTTCTTTTGCACAGGCCTGCAACCACTTTGCTACCAGGTAGAGGATACTGATGTGGAAATACTCTGCAGGGAAAATTAGCAGAGAATGTAGAAGGTCTTGCAGTAGTACCTAATTAAAAGAAAAAAAAAATAAATAAACTGGACAGGTTATTGCAGCTGCTTTCTGTATTGGTAGTGATGGGATGCCTAATAGTTTAACATAACGGAGAACAACTTTGCTTCCACATTTCTTCTCCTACATAACTGCATTTAGAGTATGGGAAATTTTGAACTTGTGAGAAGATATATTTATTATGTAAATATGTCAATGAACATAGTGTGTTGTAATTGTTTAACTCCATTGTCATTTCCTTGACATTTTTCAGGAGCGAAGATCAATCTAAAAATGAAAACTGAGGAAAAGACAGAAAGATCAAAATGTAGTACAAGCACCCCTATTTTTGGCAAGCTTTCCAGCACAGCACCCAAGGGGTTGATCTCAGCCAGAAAAACACTTTGGCAAACAGTAGTCTTAAATAGCAGACACATCTGCTGTGAAACTTTGGCTGTTGATAAACCAGAGAGACCTGGTTGAGGACCAAGTCATTTTAATGTCTGCTGAAAGATATATATAAAGAGCTCGTTTGGGATTTGGGGTATTTTACTGTCAAACTGATGATCTAACAGTGAGGGTGTACAAGAGAAAGAGATTTCCAGCATTACTGTAACTAACTGAACATTGTAGTATAATTATTAATAAAACAAAGCACTGTGATGACTTGTGAAGGAATGTGGTCTCAGTTACCGTAACACCCTGGGGTCATTTGAAGAACACAGGATTATTCAATATTTGTGTGGAAAAAAATCCTAAATCTTATAATTGCTTATTTTGCAACAGCTACATGTGCTACATAATTTCTTTACAATGTTTATTTTGCTCTGGAGGGAAAGTCTATGCATTACTTTATACTTCTTTAGTACTCTGCACCTTAAAACCACAGCACTTGCCAAACATTTATGAACCATGATTCCTAGCCTCAAAATAAATACTAGGAGGCAGTGTTATTGTCTCTATTTTTGATGGAAGATAAAGTGAAATATTCACCATTAACCACAAGAACATTGTCATTGTGAACTCAGCCTCTTTGGTGCATGAATCATCTGTCTATTGAATGTGCTGTACCTAAAATTATGGTGCTTTAACTCCCGCCTGCCAGCCTTACTGGAGTATAAATAACAATAGTTGGGGAAGAGACCTGTAGCAGAAATGGAAATATAGGCATTGGGTTTTTCAGCATCCAGCATTTCCTTGAACAAGGTGACCCATCTTCAATTTACTGGATAGTTAGTCGCACCTGTTTAACTTTTAAATATAAAAGTACAGCTCTTTCTTGGAAGGTATCTTGATGTCAGAAAATAGCAGTTGTTGCAGGAGATAAAGACATTCCCTTTAAAACTACTGTTCATGACTGCTGGAAAAAGCTCAATATGGTGGAGAGCTGTGAGTCAAAGGATCCTCCATTCTGACCACACTATTGTCATTCTCTTTAGTGAATGCAAAAAAAGGTTGGGATGCTTGGAGCCTTTTTGCTTAGGTGACCAGTGTCATATAGACTTGTGAAAAGATACAGTTCACCTGGGTTTCATTAGCAGAATGAAAAAGGAGCTTAGCCAGCTTCCCTGCTGGGAAGGGCAGAGCTAGTGCAGAAGGCCACCCTGCAGTTCCTGCCCATGAGTTCTTGGCCAGTTTTTTCAGTAAACACTCATTTTTGGAGTGGTTTCATTGCTCAGTAGGTTTCTCTCACTAATGAGGGAGTCTTAATAGGCAGGAAATCTAGAAACAGAAATAAACCGTGTCCTCCAGCATTTGGTCAAGGTGAAGGGACCTCTAGCCACGAGAAAGAAGGACCTACTTTTGCCTGGCTTTGTTTGCTGAATCCTGGACCTTAGTTATTTTTAGGGGATTTTATTTCACAGGTGTTTGAAAGGAAATTACTTTTTGCATGCTTGGGAAAGTCTTGCTCTCAACCAAGTATAGCTTTGTCAAGGTGTATTAAGAACTAAATAACATAACAGAGTGTAATTATGGGCTTTTGAAAATTAAGGCAGAGTTCAAGTAGTGTTATCCTGTGTTGGTGGGGGATGGGAGGGCTGAAGAGAGGTGATCAAAGGGCTTGACTGCTATGGGCAAATCTTGTTTATTCCTGTAGGATTACACACTTATGTATTTTGGAGAAAAGTTTGTTTTCTGAAGAAATAGGTAATTTACAAGTATTTAGTCAGCTTGCACCAATGACATCTTTTTGGCTTTTGCTACATCTCTGACTACTATTAAATCTTTCTCCTCATTCCCCGGTTCTGATGCTTTGTACTTTAGTCCCAGTTAGGTACACCGTAGCCTACCCACAGTGAATCTGCAGAAAACGCTGGGAGATCAGAAAATTGAATTTCTATCAACTCCACAACTAAAATAACTGTAAGAGTCCCTCTGAGATTCTGTACCTACTGTATACCTTTGAGTTTCTAACACAGTGTTTGAAACAGAGGCTTTGAAATATGAGCCTTGATTTGCAGAAAGCAGTATAATAACGCTATGGAAAAATAAAAACCTGTACTTAGCCATTACCTTTGCTCATCCCCCAAAGGGGTGCAACAGTTGAAACTACAAGATGTCCCTCACTCACACTCACATGAGCCACTAGCTGAAGAAAAATGTTGTGTGAGCACTCCACCCTTTGTTATTGTATAAACATTCCTGGTACACCATACAGCTTTCTGCCAAGTCAGAGAGGACACTTCTGATGTCATATTTCTTCATCCATCAAGGATTTCACAGGCAGTGCTACATGCTTGGCTGCCCAGATCTGAAACGTTTGCAGGGGCAAGGGCTCCTCTCTGAAAGAGCAGCCCCAACCATCTGTTGTGAAAGTTTGTTCATACATTTGGTAGTCAGAGTTTTTCCACAATAACTTCCAGGCTAGTCATTAAAACACAAGTATCTTTTACAGAGACAGCATTAATGGAGCAGTATAAGTAGAATGTATGCTCAAACGCCTCATAGCTGTTTATTGGCCCAGTTGTTGGTGTCGTTTTCCAAAAGAAGATGGCTGAAATGCTGCTGGAGCTTCTGCAGTCCATCTGGTGACTGGGGAGTTTCAGAGAAACATGACCCTTTATAACCAAGACTAGTAGATGCACTATTTCAGAATAAGTGATAAAGTTGTGCCTGAGCAGTTCCTCTGAGCTATTTCATCAAGATGACAATGTTCACCTGACTGAAATGAGGCAGACATACTTAATGAGGATCTTCATGAGGCACTGGACCTGTGCCTGTCAGGAGGATTAAGTCAAAGGAAAGAACTTGGGCAAGCTGCTGACCTTTGCTTTGGCAGAGGCTCATTATAAATTTGAAGGAGGCAAGAAAAGGCCCAGCAGCCCTTTCAAGCTCCAGGAAAAAGAACCAAAAGCAGAAAATACTTGCATTTCATTTGGCCCTCAGCTGCTTGGAAGAGGTCATATGATGAAATGAACAAGGGGAAAATGAGTTCATTCTCTCTGAAAGGGCAGAAATCGCAACTCTTCATACAGGGAAATGAGGAGCTTTTGTTTTAACTTGCTGAGAATAGCCAAGGAATCTAGTAATTATTCTGGCCAGGTTAATGCTAGAAGGACACTGTCAAGTACTTTATAAAACAGATTATAAAACTCTTCAGCACTTCAGCACTTAAATGCTTAAAAATAATTCTTCCATTACCAGTGACAATGTTCACCATTTGGCAGCAATCTGTTCCTCCTCCCCATTACAACTTATGTTTAAAAAATGCCATTACACATACACTACACATTGAGTTTGTTCTTCTATGGCTTGTAAGTTTACCTCTCCCTATCTGCTTCACAGAAAACTAAGCTTCAGCATGAAGATGTTACATCTAGATAAAGGAAGGAAAAAAAGTGGTGAAAGGAAATTAAAATATTGGTAACAGAATCACATCTGTTTGAATACTCCTTTGGCCATGATCTTCATTACAAAAGCTGACATGATGCAGGAAAGATTATTGCTTAAATTATGTGCATTACCCCTCTGAAGGACAGGTTGTCAGAAGCACAATTAGCAAACAATAACTTCAGCTACAGGAGCTAATAGGAAAGAGAGGGTTGAAGACAGAGCCACAGAATGATTAGGAAGCAACTGTAAATGGGCGAGGGTTTGTCTTCCATGATGAGGAGTGTGTCATGTGCCTACTTCTGTATGTATGTGTAAGGGGGGTTGAAATGGAAGGATGCAGATACCTTAGCCTCTTCTAGTAAATCTGTCACCACTAAGTGAATTGAATATGAACTTCTGGTGAAAGGGCAGTTCTAGAGAAGGGAGACGTACTTCTCTATTCCCAAAGCCCTTCACCCCCTTTTTATCCCAACATCCCACTTTAGTTTATAGTTTCCTAATATAAGGATCAATTCCATGTTCCTTTTCACAGTTACAAACTCAGTTGTTGCATTCTTTCCAACCCTATGATGGCTACAGGTGGCCTATACTGGGTGCCCTCCCTGGTCTGCAAGAATGGCATCCTTCAAGACACTGGATCACAAGCATTTGCCACTCCCACAGTAGAAAAGCCTGATTCTTTCTATTTGAATCAGTCTTGGTTTTCTGGGTTTGCACAGCAGTTCTTGGGTTCCTCTTGGTAGCTGGTGGCAGTTTGCTTCAGGGAAGGTATTTATTAGGAACTGCCATCTGCACAGACACAGGGTGGGAAAGGGCTGGCTTAGAAGCAGCTTTCTAACAAGAACACCAATGCTTATTGTGGAGCCCAAGCTGAATGTGAGCCAAGAGTGTTGCGAAAAAGGCACTCTAGGAGGCTTATTGTCTGCAAAACACAAAAAATGGTCCTTCAAGTCTTCTTGAAGCTCTTGAAGCCTCAGCTGGAGCACTAAGTATTATTCGGGTACTGTAATTAAGAAAGGATGTGAACCAGTTGGTTAGAGACCAGAGAAGAACACTGAGAATGATCAGATCTTGGAAAAAAAAAAGAGGGCTTGAGGAGGGTGACTGAACCTTGCCTAGAAAGCAAGAAAACTAAGGGGAACATGGTAACTGTCTTCCATGTATCAATCAATTATGGAAGGGATTTAAAAACTTTTTACATGCTACCTATAAAAAATAACAAATTTGTATTGCAGAAAGTGAGATTAATTAAGACAAGAGCAAAAACATTCTCTTTGCCAACAGTCATAAGTCTGTGGAATAATTCATCTAGTAAGTGTGTAAAGTCTTCTCCAATAAAAGTATGTATAAACAAACATGTTAAACAGATGCTGATGAGAATGACTACGTACAGATGATGGAATAAACGAAATCTCGAATTTACTTCTATAACAATTTCCTTTGTGTCTTTGTTTTTTTTTTTCATCTTAGCTATAGGAACAAACCACACCAAAAAGCAAGGCTTTTCAAAAAATCCACATATACACATTTCACCTTAGTGTCTGCCCACGCTGTGTTGGAAAGGGGGATACACACAAATTCTTCAGACTGCTCCAGCATGGACCATTGTATACCAATCTGAAAGCCTTCCTCTTGGAAAGAGACAGAGACTTTTTATCTGACTTGGGTTATTAGTTCACTGAGTCCTTACATTTTTAAATGAGTTTGGTAGGCTGAGTGAAAAGTCAGCCTAGGCTATGGGTCTCCCAGGAGTTTCTTATAACCTTCAAGTTTTCCTGCTAACTGTCTTTTCCTCATCTTGTGATGAATTGTAAGATCTGCTAGAAAACACACAGGAAAGGAAGACAATGACCCTTCTTTCCTGTATTTTTTCCTTAATTATTTATATATAAGCTGTAGAGGAAATCTCCTATAACCAAAACAACACGATCTGCATATGAATTACAGAACATAGCCATATTTGTCCCCAAAGATTTTTTGAAATGTAAAGATTTTTTGAATGTTACTACACAATCCACACCATTTTACAGCTGTCAAACTGCAGACTAACCTGTTAATTTCTGCCTTATTTCCTCTCCCTAAATGTGTCCTGTTTAATTGAATAAAGACTACTCTGAAGGAAAGCAAGCCAAAAGGGCAATTTCTTTCCTCTCTTGGAATAATATCTCAATCTAGCCTTTAAATGTAGCAATGTAAAAGAATAAATATGACATTTTTTCAAATGAATTTAATCTATAGAAAATAAGTGGATTAGAGGGTTAATGTCGGGTCAGTTCGGGCTTACTCTATAGCTTTTATGGAAAAACCAAATGTGACAGGTGTAACCAACCGGTTGCAAGTTGAATCACTGCGATATATCTATTTAGTTCAGACAGTAGCAAGTCTCCTTTAAGTCTTAAAACCATATTATGCAACTGAATTACATGTAAGTAATTGTTAATAAGTGTAAGTAAGTGTAAATCACTTAGCTTCATAGCAATAGCACTTGTAATTTACCTTCTTTTTATTACATAATTGTGGTGAACGGATCGCGACAATAATTTTTAGAGCAAAGGAGATCAATGGAATTATAGAAAATTGTATTTCGAAATATGTTGTTAGGTTCTACTTACCTATAAGATCAACACACTTGAAAGTTTGTTTAAAATATGCATTGATTTCTGAATCCATTTTCTGCAAATCATTCCATCCAGAGGACAAACATCAGTCAGGTTCCACACAGGAGTTCCCATGTAGTCAGTGGAAAGAACAGGGTATGTCCATGCTTGTGTGCCATGCTCTGGTGTGACAAATCTCCTTCCAAAGGTTCCCAGTTTTCTCCTGTTTTCCACAGGAGGTACACTTCCAAGTCTGAGTTAGTTATCTCTCTGATGTCCTAAGTCAGGTGAGAATAAATATTTCAAACAGGTACCAAACAGTCTAATTCTCAGTATTCCAGCTGAACACAAGAAAAAAATATTTTGCTGTGGACCACATTTAATGAATCATGATACTTTTTTTTTTTTTTTTACTTTAGCTAGAATTGTAATATATTTTCAAATTCCTGGAGACTCCAGACTATTAGGAGTGAAGCTATCATATTTACCTACCCTGTAAAAAAGCTGAACAGTCCAAAGAGGTAAATTCAGAGTCACAGAATTATAGGGGTTGGAAGGGACCTCTGGAGATCATTTAGTCCAACCCCCCTGCTAAAGCCAGTTCACCCAGAGAAGGTTGCCCAGGATCATGTCCAAGTGGGTTTGGAATGTCTCGAGAGAAGGAGACTCCACAGCCTCTCTGGGCAGCCTGTTCTAGTGCTCTGTCACCCTCACAGTAAAGAAGTTTTTCCTGATGTTGAGGTGGAACTTCCTGTGTTCCAGTTTGTGTCCATTTCCCCTTGTCCTATATCTGGGCACCACTGAAAAGAGACTGGGCCCATCTTCTTGACACCCGTCCTTCAGATATTTATAAACATTGATAAGATTCCTTCTCAGCCTTCTCTTCTCCAGGCTAAACAGCCCCAGGTCTCTTAGCCTTTCCTCACAAGGAACTTAAAGTAAAGCAATTTAACTCTTTACAGAACATCCATTTTAAAAGCAAACAAATAAAGCACCCGCCAGGACTGAACAATACTGGAAATCTAGCAAATGTGTTTCTAGCCATTTCATATATAGCAAGGATTATTTGTACTTCCCCGTATATAGGTATCTTTACTTAATTTATGTATGTACATTTAGAAAGATAGGGAAAATCCAAATGAAGTACCAAGTATTTCCTCCTTAATTTTTGTTTCCCAGTATCTATTTTGAAACAAAAGCTTGCTGTTTCTTTAAGACTTGGAGAACCATTTTCCATGGAATGTAAATACATTTAATCCAGTCTTTTAAAATTATACTTGTTTAAAGTAAATTTCATGTGAGCAAAATTTCAGACTGAGGTTTCCATTTGGTATACATACTGGCCAGAAATATTCTGCAGCACTAATTTGTACTCTATCCAGTACAGTGAATGTACTTTTTCTCTTTGGGGAAATCTAAGCTAAATGTTCATATTATAAAACCAACTTATTAATCTCCTGCCACTTTAATTCAAAAGATGCAACCAACACTGTATCAAAATCAGTTATTAAAAGGCTACTGGAAGTTCATGCTGATGTATTTGTCTGTAACAGAAGACAATTATTAAACTTGTTTTGTACCACAGAGAAGTGAAATGAAATGGAAGACCTCCAAAATTCAAATTAAACTTTAGATATATTCTGTGACCTTTTCAGATTTCCCGGTTACAATACTTCAAGGAATATTTACAGGACAATTGTTCATATAGGAGAGACTCAAGAGAGAATATATGGTCTTTTAGGAAACTAGTAATTCACACTCTGTGAACACAGTTGATATCTATGCAGGGATTCTGATATAAATCTCTGTACACAGCATCAAAGGTTGGCTCAAGATGATGCAAAACAGCTGTCTGAAATGGATAGTTACTATAAGGATGTAAAATGTACATGTGTTTGGTGAAAAGTGCATATATTTGACAATCTGACGAGTCTTACACGTATAAATTTGGATCCTGCACTATTTATTTATAGCATTTATCGCAATCTTATTTAGAAGGAAAACTCACATATGTAAAATTTGCAGGATGATAACTGCCCCTTTTCTAAGTAAGCCTGACAAGACATCGGTTTGCCCCTTTATTTCCTGACCTCTTTCCTAAGCTTAAAGAGTTCTTGCTGCTTTTGATTTATCATCTTCCAAATCTGCAACGCATTTTAGCCGCAAAAATAATTTTGGAAAGCAGACATTTATTTTAAAAGGCAGTATAAAGGAAACAGATATAATCTATCTCATATACATAATATTAATACATCTATAATAATATTAATACATAGAATATATATCTTATATGTATAATATTAATAGTACTTATCTGTAACATTTTGCAATGAAGGAGCAGTTTGTTTATTTAAAGTGCCCTGTCTTGGAGTAGTAAGGTCCAAAAAATCATGCAGTATTCCTACATGGTTTGTCCTGTGATCATGTCTGATAAATAATAACTGTATGGCATTTAATTCTCTAAACTGTTACAAGATTTACAGGAGTTCTTTAAATAAATATAAAATTAAATATGGCAAAAACAGTTGCTTCTAGTCATTCTTAGTACATAGCTGCATCAGTAATATTTATTTCCATCTTCTTATAGGAGTATTCACTAGTACTGTTAATAAGGACTAGAAGTACAGGGCAAGGTCCTGAACCCAGGTCAGGGTAGTTCTTGATA
>JAVSBS010002073.1:0-25499 GCA_033124195.1 Coracias cyanogaster | reverse complement strand
GGTATCAATACAGGCATAAGGATGAAGGGATTGAGAGCAGCCCTGTAGAGAAAGACCTGGGGGTGCTGCTGGATGAAAAGCTGGACATGAGCCAGCAATATGTGCTCACAGCCCAGAAAGCCAATGGTATCCTAGGCTGCATCAAAAGAAGCGTGACCTGCAGGCTGAGGGAGGTGATTGTGCCCCTCTACCTCACTCTCTTGAGACCTCACCTGGAATACTGCATCCAGCTTTGGGGTCCCCAGCACAGGAAAGACCTGAATTTATTGGAGTGGGTGCATAGGAGGGCCACAAAAATGATGAGGGGGCTGGAACACCTCTCATCTGAAGAAAGGCTGACAGAGTTGGGGGTTGTTCAGCCTGCGGAAGAGGAGAGTCTCCAGGGAGACCTGCAGCCTTTCAGTACTTAAATTGGGCCTGCATTCTTATTGCAGGTTTGGGGTTATAATCTAATCTGTGAATTATTTGTTTAAAAAGGAACATCATGGCTTCTTTTGCTACTGAAAATAGCAAAAAACCTGAACAAACCCCTGCTATTCAATTGTAAACAGAATTGATTTTCTTAATCTCTTGTTTGCATTGCTGCATCTTATACTGTTACTGGTAACAGCAGCTATATAAAAAATAATATCCCCCTCGTTGTGCCAAACTGATACTCTCTAATGCTTTAAAAAACCAAGGATATCACCAAATAGAGCAGAATTCTGAGAATGAGCTGGTGTGAAGTCATGAACCACTTTTAAATTCATTTTGCACATTGAACTTATTTAAGTACTGAAAACTGGTTGAAATATTGCATTAACTTAGAGATGACAGGAGTAGCTCCTCCCAATAAACTGTTGCACAGTCAGACTGTAATCTCTGGCTGATGTGTAAATATTCACCATTTCGGTATGTGGCCTGTTTCCAATGCTCATAGCATTTTACTTCATAACATGGAAACAGTAAAGTTATTAACTGATTTTTTCACCTCTTTCTGTGGGTTAGGTTGCATTACCTTTTCTGTATGTTGACATTTCTTCTTTTCTCTTTCACTGAAAACAAAATTCATAGGGCTCTAGGGTCATGAATCCCTTCCATACGGGAAAACATTGTAAGAGGTACCTAAGCTGTTTTAGGCACTCAAAATGCCTTTGTGTTAATGTGTTTCTTTGTCCCAGCAAACTACATTGAGTACAGGGCATAGCTCTGCTCTGTCTGAACCTGCAGCAGTATCTCATCTCACTGGCCAGGTCCACAGATATGACTTGGTACCATTGCAACCATCAGCGGTGCACAATGCAGAACACCTTGAATTTGATCATTTAGCAGCCTTTCAGCCTTAAATCATTAAAATTCACTTAGGCCTGTATGGTCAAAATAACACAAATTAAAGAGTCCTTGAATATTAAGAGCTTTTTAGATCAGCTCCTCCTTTTTCTTCAGATTTTAGTGTCAATTATTTGGCAGGAAAATCTTTAGACTTTCAAAGATGATGAGCAGATCTTTTTACAATTGGATTTTTTGCATGGTAAAATGTTAAGAGAATTTGTCTTCTTTCTTCATCTGCATCATGAAAAAAGGCTTGAAATTGCAGGTGGGTGCTGTCACTGCTGGGCCACTTGCTCGGCCAGGAAATACATCTTCTCCTCTCTGCTGTTGAGCAGCCTTTCCACTCTGGGTGAATTTGGCTCAATGCTGCACAAATTGGTTCTGACACATCTCTGGTTTTGAAGAAAATTTCCTTTTATTTGTTTTTGTGGTCAACTGCACACACATTTTTCTATCCATCAGCTCCTATGAAAACTATTAATACTGCTACACCAGCCAGCCAGAGTAAAAGTGTCTGTCCATACTGGGAGAAAGTTATTGAGACGTCAACAGGGATTCAACAAAATGGAGAAAATGATGGAATTGTGGCTGAAATCCAATCTATGGAAAACTAATTACATGTGAAACTATTACAAAAGGCATATGTTTCTCTTCATTTCCTTTGTGTAGCAAGTCAGTTTGACGTGATTGTACTATTATGAGAAAGTTTTTATCATCCACAGCACAACTCACTGTAGGGCTGAGATTAGAAAGTGGTTTTATAACAGTTCAGTGAAAGTGATCTGTGTTATTGCTCACTGGAGTATGCTGTCGTTTTAAGAAAAATGCGAAGTTCAGAGGTCACTGTTGCATGAGGGTGGAAAAAAAAAAATCAGTCTTAGCCTGGTATCTATTGCCTTTAGCTTAGGAAGGGTTATGGAGAAGCCTGAAGTAGTCTACCTACCGAGAGCAGGGCAAGTACACTTTAAAAATACTTGTAGATCACCCCACTTTTGCCTTTTGTGCATGCATTCACATCTGTGCTCTCTGTTTGGGAGGAACAGATGTGCAGAATAATTAATACAAGCCCACAGAGTAGGAAACACCCCTTGATCTTGATTAGAAACATCAAGTGCAGCAGCATGAGAATATGCAAAAGTGATTTGAAGAGAAAAAAAAAGGAACCATCCTTCAGCTGTCTTCCTCAGCAAATATTTCCTGACCCTAACTTTCTTTCAAGAAAGAACTTTTCTCTATTAAAAGTCTCTTGACAAGATGTCTGATATTGTAATTCAGGAGAATGGAAAAAAAGAAAGAGTTAAGAAAAATTAATTAAAAGAATGATTATTAATTTTTACTGATATTCCATCCATTAAAAAGCTGCAATGTAAGCATGTAATTAAGCATTAATATTGTGACTATATGATGAAAGAGTAATGACATATCTATTAAGTTAGATAATTCACTCCACAGATCACAGTCAGGTTCAGCTCTAATTTATTTATTCCAAAAAGCCTAATATAAGCTTGATTTTATGTGCCAAAAGTATCTAGAGGACCCACAAAGTGAGGAAGGGCATGTGAACCTATTGTGCACGTTGATGGTTTTGTATTTGCTTGTTTAATCATTATGTGACAATCAGGTGCACAGGTTGAGTATTTGCATACCTGTGGGGTACTTGGTTTCAAGACATGAAATCTTAAAGGCCTGAGCATATGGTAAATTCTTACTTATATAAAATGGATTACCGTATGCAGAAAGTTTTAAGTTTAACAGATTGTATGTCATATATTTGTAATACTTCAAGATTTTCCTAAAAGCAGTTTGCAGTCTTCTTTTGCATGTTCCTTGATTAATTTGCTCATTTATAGATCTGTTTACTTTTACAAGGTTTCCTCCCATTGCAGCTGCAGCTTAATCTACAGAAGCCCTTCCCCAAATCTTAAAAGAAAAACCAAAACACTCACTCTGCCACTAATTGATTCACATATGGAATTCTCCAGATGCCAACACCATCTCTTTAATCCCCATAGCACCTGGGGTTAAATGCTTTTGGGCAGAAAGGAGACCTTACTTCAGTGTCTTTAAAACCACTGCTTTTTAATTACAGGGACAATAGACCAGTACCCTAATTAAGCAGAGTTTCCTGCAGGTACGTGGTTCCAGGATGGCTGTTATGATTACCACCCTCACAATTTTCCTTTAAGTACTGCCTTGTAAATAGGGATCTTGATCAGGAACAATACTGGACATCAAAGGTCTCATCTGGTCAACAACTAACTGGCTAGTCCAGAGGGGCAGAAAGTGAATACCTTCGTTGCAGATCAACACTGATTACCCTCCTTAGAGGCAAATGAAGGAGAGATTCACACCCTTCTGAGATGGGGTGTGGAGTGATGGAACAGTTTTTGTATGGCCTTTGCAAGTCATTGAAGTCACGCAAAAATATATTCTTTCTATGCAGTGAGGTATAAATTAGGTTAAAACCTTTATGGTGATGTTCCTATGGTAAAGGAATTTACTATTGTATGAAAATGCACAGAAGCGAGGCATGTGCTGCTAATGGTAAATTTACTAACATGCCACTTTTTAAATGGATTGATTATTCTAACCAAGCATAATTAAAAGCTCAGCAGTTATCAGCAAACAAAATATACATCTCATAGGAAGAATCTGGGACAAATATTTAAGAACCACTATGGCTGGGGGGTTTTGTGAGGGTTTTTTAATGCTGTTTATGCCATTCATTCCAGTTACTCATTTGTTTTCTCTCTCACTGATGCTTGAGTAATCTGTGTTTAGCCAGGTTGTTTGGAATACTGTGCTCATTTGAACCAAATGGGGCAATTAAAGTTGGTCTGGTACATTGTTTCTGAACTGGAAATATTCCTGTTCATTGAGACGGTGCACTGCTGTTCTTAAAGTTTCAAAGTGATAAAGAGTAGACTGCAACAGAAATTTTCACAGTAGATGCAGCTTTCCTAAACAGACAGAGACAGGTAAGGAACTAGCATGTACATTCTTTGTGCCATGATATAGAATTTATGAGGTATGTACTGTTGCATAATAACATTTGAATCCTGCATAGATTCTTTTAAAATCAAATCTTATTATCTATAATTGTTCAAGTGAACTTCAAAGAAGCACACTGTGAAATTAACTTACTAGCATTTACTGTTTAATTCAATCTGGACTGAAAGTTTATACAGAAAAAGAGAATAAATGCAAATAAAACAAATAATTGTTGCAAAAACATTCCATTCAGATGAGAAAAGATTACCCCACAATTTTAGCTGGGAATGAATAATTCATTCCAACACTGAGGAGAGCCTAGTGTTTCATTAACTACTGATTTGTGGTGATCTAATTTGGGAATTTTATTTTCTAACCCAGATGTTTCCTTTATTACACATCTCTACTTTGTTACAGACAGGGAAGAGCAGATGGGAAGGTGTTGTCCTATCTCCAACACATGTTTAGAATTTAGTCTCTTTTGTTTGTCCATTGCTTACCATTCTAAAGTCTTCAGACTTATTGTACATTCTACTAGGTCTCCCCTCCTCCTCTTGTCTTCCTCAACCTCCCATCAAAAGCAAAACCAATGAAGCAAAACCATTAAAATCCTGACAAGTCTATATACACACTAACAACAAGCTCACATACACACATATTAAGAGTTCATTCTACAGAAAAATCATTTTTAAAAAAGAGAGAAAAAGGCTAAATTAGGGTCTTAAAAAAGCTGCTGATTAAAATGAGCTAGTACATAACTTAAAGTTAATTCTAAGTGTTTTGTTTTAAAGTATCTAATGAATACAGACTTGTGCTAGCACAGCATGCCTCCAGCATACTACTTGCTTAGGTCTGGATTCATCTCATCCACATGTAGGTACTTGACTGAACCACAGATGTTAGGAACCAAAACACACTTTGCTGTCTGCCTCCCAAGGAGGGAATGAGTGAGGGTAATTTGGCCCAGCCAAGATCTGGTGGGAAGAAACTCCTATACCGACTAAAAAGGGAGAGTGGCACTTTGGGGCCTAGCTTGTTAAAGTGACTAGATGGTCAGACAACACTTTTCAGAAAAGTTCGGAAAGCAAAGTGCTGCTAACTACCTCTCAGCTCTTCTTTCTATTATCACTATTGCTGTAAATTAGTAATTCATCAGAGCAGTGCTATGTAGAGCACTGGAAGATAACAGCATGTGGACTTTTAAATATTAGCATTTGCAGTGGTCTCTATTTACAAATGCAAAGCCATACCTGAGGAAGAATGAGAGAGGCTAGAATTTATTTCTTTTATTTTAAAGGAAGAAAGTCTGGCTTCCTGAATTATGAAAGAAAATACACCAGTTATTCCATTCTTGCAGGGCAGAGCAGAGTGAATTAAAACCAAAAGTCAAATAATCCGTAACAACATTAAAAAAAAAAAAAAGATAAGTAATTTTTAAAGTGGTTTCATGATAAAAGTTTTAAAATACTGATAAGGTTTCATTTCAGTATTAGAACAAAAATTTTTAAAATTTCCCTTCATATCTGATTTCCACTAGATTAAAATGTCTGTAAGAAAGAGACTGAGACAAAAAGAGCTCTTTTTCTTCCCATGAAAATGAAGTTGTGAAAAGGAGATTTAAATTTAATCTTTCAAAAGTTTCATCAACAGTAGGATATTTCTCCTTTCATATATGTACATATAATCTTTCAGCTGCTTTCCATAATGAAAAAAGCTGATGGAATGTTATGTGTCTCTGTTTTTTTGAAGCCAGATACACCAGGGTAATAGGCTTAGTCTGGGAGCAGTGTGTAAAGTGGAGAGCCATAATGCTCAGCATTAACCTAAATCCGCATTTACATTCCACTGTTCTACTGCCTGTGTTATGTACTAAGTCTCCTTATGCACTTCTGAAGACCCTATATAGTGAGGTTCTTAGATTGTTCTGTGTAACAAACATTACAGAACAAGGTTTTAAAGAGTGGGAGATAAGGGAAAGGTTAGAATGCATTTTTCAATATCTTTCTGCTTTTACCTGCACTCTTTTCTTCACGTGTACCAGAGTTCTGGTGATAGTATTTCTACAACGGACTTGGGTCTTCCTCGATCAAGTTCAAACATGGTTGATCCAGTGTAGTTTTGTCCAATGACCTAATTAGAAAAAAATAATTTATTACTCTTATTCAATATATACACTGTAGTCATTTTAGCTCTATTTTTGGTGTTGTTATAAAAGAAGTGGATTGAATGTGCCAGCAAAGAGATCCATTATTCTACCCCCAAGTATCAAAGCTCCTACACTGTCATGAGATGATGGGAATGCCTGCACAGCTTTGCCAACTCTTTATGTAGGTTAAGGATGCTTAGCATTCTCTGAGACATTTTTCTTTGTTAAAGTGTTATGCTGCTGGTGGGTAGAGACTAAATGTGGCACTTTGGTTAAAAACGATCTGAAGTTGGAAGAAAGGTACAATTCCTCACAATAGTATAGATTTTAAACCTGAGGACATTGAGGCTGTTCAGATCTGAATATTTTATTTTTGTTTTTCCACAACCCCTGAGGACTGTCTTACATTAAGAAATAATATGAAGATGCAAAAAATGGCTACATTTCAGGTTAATGTTCTGCTTAATTGATCAGCCCTGTGAACTCAAGCAAGGCATGTCACTAAAAATGCTCCCCATGTTACTTTCAGACTGTACATGGTTGCCTTCAAGCCTTTTCTCCAACAGAGAAAGAGGAAGAGACTGAGGAAGAACTTGGACAGTATAAGTCTTTCTGCTCTGGGGACTAACTGTTATGTTCTGGCCAGCAAGTGTGGTTCATGGCTTTGCAGTAGGTGCCAAGGATCAGGTGCTTAGGGACATCTTACACCCTAAAACGTTTCAAGAATTGGGTGGATCATAGGGCCTGTGGACAGTATTGTGGTTCTAAGGCAGTGGTAGCACTAAAGAAAGCCAGAGCTCTGATCCTCGGGATGTTTGCCAATACCCAATGCTGGAGAGCATAGAAGAAGATATTTCGGGTTGTAAAAAATATCATTTTCTGGTTGGAATTCACATCTCCAGATTTTGTCCAGATGTCCATGTATTTTCCCATTCCTTCCTCTCAGACTCATGAGAATGCAAGTGGTGACTACAGCATTACCTTTTTAATCCACACCCTGGAGGTGAGAATGTGGGAGATCCAGACTTGTATCTGCTGCTCTGTCTGGAGGCATCCTGGCACCAAAAAATAATCATATGTATAAGTAAAAATTATTACTCTTCCCATTCCCTCCTGAATCACTTCTTGTTAGCGTCTATTACATGGATGTTCATTGTACTCAGAGAAAGAGGAGTGAATAGATGAGCCGTTTATGAGGGGTGTCACCTAACAAGCATAGAGCAATACTTCCATCCCTTCACCCCTGAACAGAGCTGCAGCTAACTCAGGCATATTTTCATTCACCACATTCTGTCTAATCATGCTTATTGAATCTGGTCTCCCAGGTAAGGAAAACTGAGAAATGCATCACCTGTGAATCTTGGTAGAGCTTAGGCCCATTTACTGAGCATTTATGGACATGCCCCTCATCAGATACTCAACCATCCCAAAGAACAGATGGCAACACAGCAGCCTGTAGGCTTTAATCATCTCCTAGTCCAGGCAATCATTGCAGGGGAATTTTAAATATCTGCATTTTCAACAGGGCACCCAAGGTGGTGATTAGACCTCTTGTTTTCCCCCAGTGCCCTTTGCAGTCCTGGTCCTACACCATATGTATCTCCAAAATCACACTATGCAAACACTCTTGCTGTGGTGGTACTGCTTGTTTTTACTAGCTTATTTTAAAAGCATTCCATTTGACTAAATAACTTGCTTTAAATCCCAAACAATGAATAATTATTTTCATTTTTTCACTGGAGGCCAATCTTTGCTTACATAAAGGAGAGTTATTCCTATATGTCTATGGGCAGCTTTGTTAGTCTTGCTATTAGTGGTAAAACAGTCCTTTTTCCCATCTAATGCAGGAGCATTTATCTTCTCCCCTTTCTCTCACATGGTAGTTCCTTAATCTGGTACAAAGAGGAAGTCAATTACAGTGGTAACTTCACATATTTCCAATCAGTCACCCATTATTTTAGGCATAGGGAGTAGCAATTGACATGTATTGTATAGTTTTACAGATTAAAGGAATTCTGCATCTGCTTCCACTAAAGCAGTAACATACTTCACTTCTTAGCATTCTCTTCTTGTAATGGCAGCCTTCCTTTGGCTTAGAATTAAAAGGAATGTTTTGCAGCTATCTTCAGGGGGACAAATTCGTCCATGAAAGCTGAAGATCCAGATTCACTTTGCTTTATTTTTTGTGTACAGTGAATTTGACAGATCTCAATGATCCATTTGCCTCATGTCATGGTTAGGCTAACTGCTATTGTCCTCATCTTGTATTAGAGTAGGTCCATTAAGGGGTCAGTGGACGGCTGATGTTAGCACAGCTGAGGACCAGGCCCAGGAGTAGCCCTTGCCAGCGTTCATCATTTTCTGACAAGCGCTTCTGAAACGTAAGACATCCCAGCTAATGACACAGGATGTGCTCCAATTGCATGGTGCCTCTTCATGGCCTTGTTTATGCCATGCTCATTCCTTCATGGATCTTGGAGCGCTGGAATGAGAGTTCCTGAAATTTCTGAGGCAGGAACGTACCACTGCGGGCACTACACTCCCAGCACTGGCTGGAAGGGTCCTATCCAGCTTGGGGACACTGGCCTGGAGCACTCCTGGAGGGTTGCTTTCCGCCCCATTGACAGGAGATACCAAGCGCCAATCAGCTCTGGGCCCTTCAGCAGCCACCCAAGGGCCCCCATATCTGACACTGTGCCTCCTCCTTTTCCCTCCCCCCCTCCCTTCCTCTCAGCCCTGTCTCATTCTAACTGGTCTTTCTCCTCCCAGCAAGCTGGACTGCACTGCTGAGGTTCATCATTTCTCCTTCTAACACCAGCCTTGGGAGAGATTTCCCAGGCCCTTGGCTTCCTCCATTCTCTAGCCCATGTGTGGGGATTCCCAGTCAGTCCATGCTTCGGGCCTTGAGGTGCTCTGGAGTGCTCCAGCCCCACCACAGTTCTGCCCAGTTGAGTCCGCAGGTGGTCACACGTGTAGGCATTTTTAATCTCTAGGTGCACTTATCAGTATGATAGATTTGTCCAAATGCATGCTGGGGGCAGATTTGTACACAATGCCATGTAGGTGAGCATGAACACCTCTGTATGCACACAGGACAAGGTGTGGTGGTCCGTTGCAAGGGGCCTTGCCACTTCTCTGTCCAAGAACACCAGAGAGCCGCGTGTTCCTGAGGCCAGAAAGGGCTGAAGTGGAGCAAAGCAGCGACAGCTCCCGGTCTAGAGGGGTCCCAGCAGCAGGCACTGGCATGCAGCTCCTCTTTCCTCTGCCCTTTCTCTCCAGACCCTCAAAAGACCATGCTCTGCTGCTACAGATTGCAGAGAGCACAAAGGACTGTTTGACTGCAGCTGGGAAATTCTCTATAATGCAACAAACCTACGGCTGGGGTTCCTCAGCACTGCCTGTCCCTGCAGACTAGGTTACCTCTCCCTTCCTCAGTGTGAAGCAGCACAAAGGAACATCAGCTTTGTGCCCATGGAGAAATGCTGCCCACCTTGTGCAGGGAAACCCTGAACAGTGCTGTGTTGGTGGTGCGTGTCTCTGTGGAGACAAGAGCTTAAGGTGCACAGAGCAAGGAAGGCCGGACAGATGCAGACCCTGGCCAAGCAGGTAGCAGAAGGAGTCAGCCAAGTTGTGAAAGGCTGGCAGATGGTGACTAGTGACAATAGAAAAAAGGCTGCTGCTCCACCTGCAGCCTTTACCTTCAGAGCAGGTGCTGTCACCTGGGAACTGCTGAGGACAAAAAAGATGCAGTAGGGAATTCAGCAGTGGGAGCTGTGCTCCAATCATTTTTCTTCCACAAAGGAGAAAAGACTTGGGACATCTTTAGGAGACTCCCTCTCCCAGGAATCTCAAGCACCAGTCTCCTAGGCTGACCTGATGTCTCCTCAGGAGGCCTCTTGTTTGCCAGAGGGCAGATGCAGTATGTTGCAGAGAAGCTAAAAAGGTGGGCGTGTGCCTTAATTGTGGTCCTGCACTAGGCTTGGTTGGAGACCATACTGGTTGTCAATGAAAATGGGACAAGCAAGCTGTCCCCTCCCAACGTTGTAGCAGTTGAGCACATCACAAGGAACTGTTGACCAAGAAGCTGTTTGAGTTCAGAGACGCCCCAGCAACCCCCAGCTTTGTTCTGCCAGCTCCACCTTACCTCTGAGGGGCAGGGAATGGGGCAGATGGGTTTATGGGACTGTGTGTACGACTCATCTGGGGGGACCCTGTGAGTCACTCTGTGCGATGGGAAATGTTCTGGACTCTCTGCCGACAGGTACCTCTTGTCAACGCACTACTCAGAAGTCACACTCGGGACTGAGCTGGTCCCCGCTATCGGCCCTTTCACAGCCTCAGAGTGTGCCTGATGGCTTCCTGCCAAGACCCCTGTTGGTGCAGAGGAATGTGCCTTCTGCAGACACAACACGCCCACAAAACCTTTCCATCTAAAACATGGGCATTATTCATCATGTAGTCCCTTGAGCTCACGGCTTAGGCCTGCATTCCCAGACAAGCCACCTAAAAACTCTTCTGTGAGCAGCAGATCAGCTGGAGTGTCCACAGTCAGTAGAGAGAGTTTCTTCAGATGCAGATGTGTGAGGTACAGCCGTGACCTAGGGTCTCTGCGCTCCTTTCACAGCCGTCCTTGCCTTGGAGCTGCCAGGGCAGCTGTGGCTCTCTGGTCTGCATGGACAAGCAAGGCCTCTCCAGGGCCAGTGAGCTGTGGAGTAATGGTTCAAGCCTGGGAGTTCCTGCATGGGTTTGTAGGCAGCACAGCGTTGGGCTTTCTAAGGATAGTAGGCCACAGCTAGCAGCGGTTACTGGGTGGCTGCCTAGTGCCACAGGACATGAGGAACTTAGGGGCTGACTTTTGGGTGTTGAATCAGTGATGTAATGGTTGCGCCAATCCCAACGAGACAAATACAGATTCAGAGAAATAACATCAAATGCTGGCCACGTACCTCTTCTGGGTGAATGTTGTCGATGCAACAAATTGAGGGAATGTTTGGAGTCAGCCTGCAGCCTTTGAGCACAGGCTGGTTTTGTTGTGGTGTGTGCAGACAGGAGCCATTGGATGTGCACACCTCCAGGCTCGCCCCTAGGAAGCACTCCTGCCCCTGGCCTCCAATGTGCTGTGCAGTGAGGCTCAGCTCTGCCAAGGAAAGGCACAGTTTTGGCCAAGGGCAGATAGGAAGGACCCAGCAGAATGGGAATGAGCGGCAACCTTGTGCCCAGAGAGGCTCGTCATCTCTTTGCCCTTGGGCAGTCAGAGAGAGTTGACTTGCTTGGGCACTGCAGAGGCCAGGATGCAGACGAGGGACCTTGATGTAGAAGAAAAGACCTTCTGGCTTGGTTCCAGCTTCCTGCCTGGCCTAAGTAGGTTTCCATAGCCCCACATCGGAGGAGATACCGTCTTCCCTCTGAGACTCCTGCACCTCCATTACTTGGATGTGCTGGCACGGTTGTTCCAACAAACATCAGTCAGAGCTTGTGAGACCACCCTCAAAGCTAGAGCTGCCCAAAAGAGACAGCTCACAGATGCTGCCAAGCGCGGAAGCACATCCCACTGTAACCACCACATTGCGACAGTGAGGTGTGGGGATCTCCTCTCACAAAGAGCCTTTCCGGATCACAGCTCAGTCCTGGCCATGAGGAGGCCTTTGAGGGCCTGTTCCCAAGGAAAGCTGCTCTCTCCTTGGGCAAGCTCAGGTGCCACCAAGCATCTGTGGGAGTTTGGGAGCTGGTTGCGGTTCAGGGTATGCCATGCCCCCTTGGACTGTTGGTTTCACCTGGACTTGGGACTTGAGCCTCCTTTTGGCCTGGCCAAAACAAACTAGGGAATCACCTCAGCCGTGCCTCCTGTCTGTGCAACGACTGGCAGCAGCCAGGTGCTGCACCAGGCAATCATGGTGTTGCATGGGGGCCTTGTCCCTACTACCTGTGTCAATGGCAGCTGGCCATGATCCTTCTGGAGGGCTGAAGCGGAGGGTAGTAACTGAAGCCCGTTGCTGCTGTCCTTGGGGACAATCTTCTGCCTGAGTCTAGTCCTCCAACGCAGCTCCACTCAGAGCAGGAGGTCCTGTCTTCCCCCAAGGGCCCTGTGATCCCTACTAGAGATCAGCAGAAGACTGACTTCCCCTCGCCGGGACGTCCTGCAAGCCTGAGGAGGCATTTCTGGGCAGAGATGCAGCAAGGCAGTCCCTGGCGGCCACTCTCCTTGGAGCAGCTGGCAACATCTGCCTCCGGTGCCAGGGACACCGCACAAAGCTTCCAAGTGCCGCGTGCCCCAAGCCCTCCTTCCTCTCGGCAGGCTGAAGGCTGCCCATGTGCCCTTCCAGCAAGTCAATTGGACCCGCACAACGCTTTTGTCCCTGGGTAGCTTGTGAGGACCTGCTGAGAGGCAAAGAGCACACCGAGGCTCAGGTTGGCTTGCAGCAGAAGTTTAATGATTTACAAGCAGGAGATGAGGTAAACAAGGGGAGGTTCTGATGCAGGGAGCACCAGCTCATCCAAGAGGCTGTGCCCTGAGGCTGGGGTGGAGGTTGCAAAAGGTGCCCAGCTCCCTACACCACAGAGGGCAGGGAGGCAGCAGATGCCTCCAGGGCTGGCTTCAGAAGAACCCATGGCCCTGGGGAGTGGAAGACAATGGTGCAAAGAGAGAGAAACAAGAAGGAGCAGCAGGCAACTTAGACATGGGCCACGTTTTCAGAGAGCGCAGGCGTGACTCTTGCTGCCTTCCTTTGCAGGTGGAGTCGAGGATGCTCAGTCCCTCTGAAAGCAATGACCCAAGGCTCTGTCCTCAGACCAGCATAGGCTTGTAGCTTCCAGGGGGGTCCTTCTGTCTTGGTTGCCACCAGTGGCTTTAGCAGGGGCGGCAGGGTCTGCAAGAGTAGCGGTTGGTGATGCAGGAGAGGTCAAAGCCCCCGGAGTTGATGGGCACTCCATCACAGCTGAGGATGCTGCCAACGGCAGCGGAGGTGGAGGAGCCCACCACGGTGTTCTGCGGGAAGGAGCTGAGGATGGGGCCGGGCAGGGTCACCACCACGGGAGAGGGCTGGATGACAACAGTGGAGCTCTGGCACTGCCTGCAACAGGGCTCATTGCAGCTGTTGGCCAGTGGGGGCTGGGCCGCAGGGCCCACAGGGCTGGCACTTGTCACTGCACCACATGTCTTGGGGCTGCTACTCCACCTGGGAGAGAGGGTTGGGAGGACACAGAGCGCAGACACAGCTCGGGAACAGCCTGCAGTACCACCAAAAAGAAGCTGAGGCTCCTGCTTTGTACCAAGGCAGAGGCTGTGCAGGGGAGAACAAAGGCTTCGTTGCCTGAGCCCAGAGGGCTCCTTCCCAGAGCAGCCAGGCCCAGCGGTTTTCCTGAGCTGCCTGTAGCAACAAGCCCCCTCAGCCCAGCCTCAGCCTCGCTCCATGACAGACCATCTCTCCTCCACCCTCTCCCATGACCAGGATCTCACAGCCCTAGCAGAAGACAAAGGAGCAAATAGCAGCTGAATTGTCCTCGAAGGTAAGACCCTGTCCTAGAGGAGGAGGTGCAGGAGAAAAGACGTTTCCAACTCACCTGGTTCCCAAGGAGAAGGAGCTGACTGAAGTGGTTTTGAGAATGACACCTTGAACTGCCTTTTTTCTGGTCTGCACACTGCCTCAGGCCCAATGGCAGCTGCTGCAGAAGGGAGAATTTTCCTGCATGCTCCTGAGGAATGGAAACATCGCAGGCAATGGCACAGGATGTGTTGTTGTTTCCCTTTGCATTTCCTGCTTTCTGACATGCACATTCCTGCATGGATGTTTCTTTTGAGTGCTGGGAAGAGAAGTCCCATCATTTCTGAGACATAAATGCATCAGTGTGGGCAGTGTGCTCTCTTCTAGAGCAAAAGGGTTTTTGCTTTAGTAAGTTTATTGTCTTTGGAGTTAGTTTCTTCCTCTGCAGAGCTCTTCAATAATGCAGTCTCGCCCATTTCATGTCAGGGACAAATAGCTTGGAAAGACAACAGACTCTCGTCAAGAAAGGCAGCGCTGGTAACTTGGTAGCTTGTTGGGGAAGGAAAATAGGAAAGAAAAGCCAGTCAATACAATGTAACGAACTGCCTTATGAGATAAGTTGATGAATGAGGGAGTTACTTTTTGAAATGCACAGCTGTGTTTTTGGAAGCAGACCTTTGGAATTCCATTACCGCTATTTGGCCAGAAGATCAGCATATGGATTACAAGGTGGAAGAGGTTTTGCTCCACGTAGAGTTCCCATAGGATGTTCCAGTCCATGCAGTCATATGATTTGATGTTTCTCTTCTGTTAGAAGTATGAGAATAAGCTGGCAAGTGCAGCTCCTCTGGGGTCGGTGGAGACCTGTCCATTGCATTTCATACCAGGGCAAGAATCTGTTAAAGCAGCTCAGTTTTTAAAAATAGTTTGTTTATTTACCAATAGATTAAATTAATTATTGAGTTTTGCTCTGAAGCAATTCTGAATTTGGAGTATAAGATTTGGGAAACGTAAGTTGGAACTGATAGAGGAGAAATTCCCACTGATTTCAGTAGTACCAAGATTTGGTTCCTATGTTGCAAATTTTCTTCTCCATTTGATGGGTCAGTATTTACCATGTGTTGGGCATAACCCTTCTGTTCCCCACAAAATACCAGAGGAATCCAAAATAGTGTCCTGTAGTTCTGAAGTTAGTAGGCAACCTAAATCCATTTAGCATCTATGGAGTGCCCTGACTTGGTATGCAAATGGCATGCTGCGTGGCTAATGGCCTTTTCACTCCTAGATCTGTTTACCTGAAAGGACAAGTACTGCAGGGAGAGAATAGCAAAGAGGTAGATGAATACTTGAACTTGTCTTCTCCAGAAGGCTTTTGTTACAATCAAGAGAAAGGAGAACCCTCAAAGCAGGTGTGTCAGTAGGTCAATATTAGGCTTCTGTCAAAGGCGGCAGATATACATCCCCAGAGGAGTCTATTGATTGTCAAGGTCTCCCATGACACAGCTCTGTTGGGTGTTGAAGGACTCCATCCTGGACTCCATTGCTGGGTGCAGGGCAGAGTGGGGCCTTGGGCCCGTGCTGGGGCTGTGGCTTCCTGGGATTAGTACCAGTACTCATCCTCCAAGGATAAATGCCCAGACTAGTCCTGTTCCCTCCAGAGCCCAGGGCAGGGTGTCATCCTGGGAGGGCACAGCCCTGCCCTTCGCTGTGCCTATGTGATTCTCTGTGGTGTGCAGGCTCTCTTGGAGGACACATCTCCAGCGGCCAGGGACTTCACTGCTCAGAAGACCCTGACTTGCATTTGAGAAGCAGTGGTGGTGTGAGCAGACTGAGGCTAGCCCTGACTCAGAGCACGTGGGGAGCCTGGGGAGCTGAGTATGGGCAGGGTGATCCTCAGTGTTTGTGCTGTGCTTGATTTTGTGCCAGTTATGTACCACCTAAGGTGCCCAGCACCCAGTCAGATGGACAAAGACAGTGTCTCTGTTCTGAATTGTGGGCAGGAAGAGCATGAGGGGAACATAACAAGTTCCATGGGATGCTGTGTGTCGGAGTTTTTATTTTGAAACCAGCAGTGTCTTCAGGAGACCATGGATACCTGAGGGATGACAGGACTTAGAGCATTGTCCAGAGCTGAAGGCCACGGGCTAAAATGAAGGTTTCAAGTATTCACTGCAAAGCATATCTAAATGTTGGCATTAATAGTGAAGCCACAAGTCATTTTCATAGGAAACATGGAGACCTGAAGGAAGCCATAAGAAGAGAGGTGTCATAGAAATGCAGAGACTGGAATTTACTGTGAGGATACTCTGTGCAGTGTTGTCATCTGCCCAGCCACGTTCCACCTGAAAACAGTGGGGTGGCCAGAAAGTGGGTCCTTGGTCAATGGGTGGTCTCCTGGAGCTGTGGAGGACCATGGTTCACAAGGAGTGAAGACTTCATTGGATAGGCTGAATATGGCTGATACCAACCCTAACTTGTAAATTACCTGAGCCCTGAATGTCTGGAGAACATCTGGGCCCTGCTAGACACTGAAGGACTCTATAAAATTGATTCTACCTGTAGCTGAAGGGGGCTTACAAGAAGGCTGGGGAAGAACTTTTCACAAAGGCCTGTAGTTATAGGGCAAGGAGTAATGTGTTCAAACTAGGCGAGGGTAGATTTATATTGGAAGTTAGAAATAAATTATTTACGCAGAGGATTGTGAGACACTGGCACAGGTTGCCCAGGGAAGCTGTGGATGCCCCATCCCTGGAGATGTTCAAGGCCAGGTTGGATGGGGCCTTGAGCAACGCGGTCTGGTGGGAGGTGTCCCTGCCATAGCAAGGGGTTGGAACTAGGTGATCTTTCATGTCTCTTCCAACCCAAATCATTCTATGGTTATATAATCATCATTATAGATTCTACAATTCTATGGTTCTATAATCTCACATACCTGTGCCTATGTGTGCTGCCCATGGACCACAGACTGGGTAATAGAGGGGAAGTTAAAGGGAAAATGAGGCTGTGTGCTGTCTCCAGGCACTTTTTTTTCCCATTCCCCACTCCTACCACCCTTTGGTGCCACTGATGGCCACTGGCTGTGGAGTAGGCAGGAATGTCTTCATCAGCTCCAAGGGAAAGGGCACAAACTAAAGGCCCTGCACAGATAACTCCCTCAGAGACTATACAGAAAGGGAATGATGCAAATGATCCCACGGAATTGTCCTGTGCAGCTCCACCTGTGCTGCCATGAAGTTCTCAGAATATGGTGCTGGACAGAAAATAGGGGGTTTGGGCATTGTACTTAGAGCTTTTGACCACTGTTTCCTTCTTCCACTTTCCTCTCTCTCTTCCCTTTGCTGTCACCATCTCCCAAAGCCAGCCTAGTGTGGATCTGTTGGCCTCTCTCCCTCTGCAGGGCAGCCAGACCCACACCCTGCAGGAGCTACATCAAATCTTAGGGGATACTGCTTGTGCTCCCTGGAAGCCACCTCCTTTTCTTCTCTAGACTCATTAAAGTTGTGCTGCATCCAAGCCTGTCATCACTGTATGATGACATACAGTGGAAAGTTACATGGCAATTAACATGATGCAGTTTAGTTCATTGGCTGTTCCAACCTAAAATCTAATCCCCTTGAGGCACACATGGGACTTCCCCATCACCCACCAAGAGCACTCAGGTCCTTGAGCAAAAGCAATCCCACAAATGGCTTTGCCTTTGCCTGAGGCAGGACTAAACCAGACTGTTTTCCCAGGCATAATTGTTATGCGCACTAGAGCGACTTTATCTCCTTCTACAGTACATAGAAGTGGTGACTGGGCACGGCTAGCCTGATGGGCAGATCCTATAGTGCTAACTAACCAGGAGGCATCTCCTAAAATGTATCCCAATGTTGGAAGGTCCCAGCCCTCATTGCGCTCAGTGTAGTCTTAAATAGCCCATTCTATCCTTGGATATTCCTGGAGGCTGGTGCATGCTGGGGGATGTGACACACCCACTCAGTGCTATGCTCTTTGGCCCAGGTATCTTTGAGGTTTCTGTTCATGTGATGTACTCCAGGGCCAAGGGGATATTTCTGAGCAGAGTCGCACGAAAACAAGGACTCATGACCATTGGCTGTGGAGTGACCAGGGATGACTTCCCCAGCTGCAAGAGGCACTGCCTGAAACATGACTCACTGTGGTGTGTCCCACCCTCTTAACAATTCTAGGAGTGAGGAGGGGGCCCCTGTGCCCCAACCTATTTCCCCTCTAAAGCAATGACTACTCTCAGTAGTCGATGATTCATGGAAATGAATGCAAAAACTCACAGACAGTTTATGAGGAGGTATGTTTATTCACCTGAGGGTGCATGGGAGCTAGTGCTTCCAAAAACGTGCACACCAGCTTGGCTCCGCATCTTGCTTATAAGCAAGAAAATGTTACATATTCATTAGTTTCCATTATGCCTATACATATGTATAACCTATCCCGCTTCATATGGAAATCAGGTCTCCTCCCACTTGCATCTGCGCAGTGCACCGTAGTGGTGGTCTTCTGGTGGTCAACCCGCACCTCTAAGTCCTGTGCAGTCTCCTTAGAGTCTTGGTCCTCTTCCAGGTCACATAGTCGGCTCAATCTAATTCTTTCCATACTATGTTCTTGATAAGGCAGATGTTCCGTCTCCCTCAAACTTTTGTGGTTAGCTCACACAATAGGCCCTATAGTTGTGTCTGCTTTAAAATAGATGAGTGATGCTTTAGTTCTGTCTGCTCTAAGATAATTGAGTAATGCTTTGCTAAGCCAGCTTCTAAGCTTCAAGGCTACATTCCTCCCTTCAGGAGGATGGAGACTGGAGGAGAGGGGCAGTAGGGCCTGGAGAGGTCTCTGCAGTGACAGGGGTGGGGGGCAGCTGCAGCTGCAGCTGCAGCCCCGTCCAACCCACGTGTTTTCCCCACACAGTGCTGAGGAGGCTGGATGGTGCAGGTAGGGGAAGTGACGGGGGGTAATAGGTTACATTCTTCTCTTCAGTTGGTATAGAGATGGAAAGACCACCTGAGACACACAGGTAGGGTTGCAGCAATTTTTTAATGAGACTAAAGAGGGAAATGGGGTCAGTCCAAGTGGAGGTCCTCAATGTGGGAATGAGCAGGAGCAGCCAAGAATCTGTTTCCCTTTTCCTCTGGCAGAGTTCCCACAAGTCACCTGTCAACCTTCCTGGCAAAAAGGAGACAGGCTTATACCTTCGGTCCTCACAGCAGGCATGGAGAGGACAATGAAGGAAAAAGAAGAAGGGTGAGAGGAAGACAGAAAAGGTAGACGTTGGCCTTGTTTTCAGAGAGCCCAGGTAGGTATCTTTCAGCCTCCTCTTGGAGGACAAGCCACAGATGGTCAGCTGCTCGTAAAACAGTGGCCCAAAATTTCATTCTCTGTCCAGCATGACGTTCTGAGTTTGGGGGATCCTTGTTGGAGGTCATTGCCAGCATCTTAAGAAGGGGCGGCATGATCTGCAAGAGTAGTAGTTGGTGATGCAGGAGATGGCAAGTCAGTGATTGTGCAGGGAAAGGTTCCAAAATTCAAAAAACTGGGGGATGAAAAGTCTCAGCGGAGAAGTCTAGCTGTGCCTTGTGTTACAGCCAGAGCCCCATGGATGGGAACAGCAAGGTGGTGAGGGTCTTTGGGCAGGAGGCCTGAGACCCCATTTCAGTGTGGATCCCATAGCATAATAATGCCAAGAATACCTCCAGAGAGAGCTGTGCTTTTACCCAGGTCTTAAATCTCCAGTCTTGTGCTGCCTGGAGTATCCAAGGAACAGGCTGTAGTGCCTGGTCCTCCTCTGATGGCTCCAGGACAACTCTAGCAGGGTGAACTCATGCAAGATGTTTCATCCAGCTCTTCAGTTTCTTTCCTCTTGGATGTGTCTGGCATCAGTAATGGAAACGGAAGCACAGCCACTGCAGACATGAGGAGGAATGGGTGGCCAGGACATGCTGCATGAATGACATGTGTGAGTGAGGAGGGCATGGGACACCTTGAAGTGCTAGGGCCTGAGCAATAGGCCCTGAATTAAAGTTGACATATGCATGAATCTCACAACCAGACAGTGTGACTGCAACCAGCAGAGGATTTTTCTCTGTTGGGAAATTAGCTGTGGGAATGGACACACAGTTATCCTGAGAGACAGACCAAAGCAGATAAAGGTGCCTGCTCCTCTTTGGGTTTCTTCCCAGGCTTGGCTGACCTTGGACAGAACCCAATAACCAGGAACTATAGCAGGTGTCCCACTTCTGCAGTTATTTTTGAGGTTATTGCCTATGTAACCTGAATTCTTTATCCAACAGTATAAAAGCTGGCCTGCTTGTAGAGAACTGGGAGAAGCTGACCTGCAGGTGGAGGCTCCACACAGGGTTTTCCCCTGAGGCCACCCCCCCGACTTCTCGCTGCAACCAGGATTTCTCAGCAACGGCGGGACAGAACAAGTCTATTGAACGGGACAAGGGTAATATTGGTAATGGATTGGATTGCGTATCCTTTTGGTGTCTGTCGTAGTTTGGCCATGTACCTTTGTGGAAGGTATCACGTCCTGCTGGTGCACCTCTCTGGTATTTGCCGGGCTGGTTTGTGCATGGCCATGGTGATATTTGGGGTATGGTTGGTCTGCCCCTCGACTGTTGAGGTGATCGCCTGCTTCCTTTTCCCTTCGTTTATTGAGTTTGCAGTTAAGTTCACTTTTCCTTTTGTTCTATCACCCGTGGTGAGTGGGTTTCTCTCTTCTGTTACTAGCCATGTAATAGCATTTCTGTGCCTGTGGTAGTTTAGTAAAGCTGCAGTGGGGTTCTGTCTGTGCAGGCACTCGAACCATGTGGCTGCCAGATGGTTGTTACTGCTCCCCTCCCCCACCGCAGACAGAGAAGAGAGTTTAAAAATGCCTTTTTGAGTTGAGATAAGGAGGGTTTAACACAGTGACACATAAGAAGCAATCGCAGCAACAACAGCAATAACAACAGTGAGAAAAAGAAATGTACAAATAAGCAATACCACATAGACAAAGAGATGGTCCCAAGCGGATTGGTCGCACACTGGCGAGTCGTCCCCCTGGAACCAGAACTGCCCCCAGGGCAGGATGTCAGCATGGTATGGAATAGCCTGGCTACACCACATTAACCCTGTATGGTCCAAACCAGGACAGCGCCCCAAGGGGATAGATAATAAAATCTATATCTGCTTATGTATCTGTCTCCTGGTAATGGTGGCATTCTTTGTGCTGGGCTGGGTAATTGGCAAAACACACCTGGAAGATGTAAGTGCGGTGAGGGAGCTCCCATGTCCCTGCATCAGCTTTCAAAAGCCCTGAGTATTTGGGTTGCAAGGTCAGCAAATGTGTAGTGCAGAGATCAAAAATTTTGCGCCCGGACCACGACAGCTTCTGTTGGACGTGTGTGTAAAACGTTGGTCACAGAGAGATCAGCAGAGAGAGACAGGAAGAGATGGAGGCTTGAAGAAAAGCAAGAGAATGTTTCTGAGATGATCAGCAGAGGAAGTGTTTTAGCTCTGTCTCATCTTTTCTTGTCAAGCAGCAAGAGCATGTGGGGAAAACAAGTACAAAAGAACATGTGTGAACTAATGTCTCCAAAGAGTTGCTCGTAATTTAAGAGCATCTCCCTGCAGACATCTGTTGAGGGGCTGAGAATCTCCTGGGGAGAAGAGGAATCATGCTTCCAGTCAAAGCCAATGCTTAGCCCATCATTGCCTCAAGAAGGCAGCGAGGATGAGATACCCGAGGCACACGCTGAGACTGATCTTCTGCATGTATGAGGGAGACTTAAGGAGAAGCTGGTTTGGCCTCTCCTGGATCCTGTTTGTTGTCTAGCCCCAAGCTCTTGTCAGCTCACCCCAACACTGCATCTCCCACAAAAACAATGATCACCACCATCAAACCCTGCTTACACCAACTGTTCCACTCAGCCCACCAGACACTCTACATTTTCTCCCTTTCTTCAAAAGGAAGTATCTCAGTAATCAATCAATGCAGTTTCTTGCCACATTGTCTCATTCCATCTTGGAAACCAGTGTCTTTAAAGCTCATTGGAAAGGAAGAAACCCAAAATCAAATCCGCACCTTCCCATCGATCATAACACTTCCATTCACAGGTTCTTAAAAAAAACCACTTCATCTGCATTTTTTCTCTCCTTGCTTCCATCCTTTCAGAAACAAAATAATGACAATATTTTTACTTTTTCTACAGAATAATAGAAAAACTTAGGTTGGATAGAACTTCTGCAGGTCACCTATTCCAAAGCAGTTCTCATTAGCTTAGGCTGTTCAAGGCTGTGCCCCAGGTCTGAACATTCCCAAGGCCATTGCCTGCACAACATCTCTAGAAAACCCATTCCAGTATGTGAGAATTTTCAAGGTCCAAAAATGAAGAGAAATTAAAAAATTTCTAGTACCTGAATAGAATTTCCCAGGTTCCCACTTGCATCCAATGCCTCCTGTCCTTCCACTGTGCACTTTGAGTAGAGCCTGGCTCCATCTTTTCCACATGCTCAGAGCACCCGGTTGTAGACACTCATAAGGTCTTCCCTGAGCCTTCCTTTCCTAAGGCCCCGTTTCCTCAGGCTCTCTTTAGTGTGTCATGTCCTCAAGCCCACAGAGCGCTTTGGAGGCTTCCATTGGACTCGCTGCTACTTTTCAGTCCCTTTCCTACACACCAGGGTTCCCCAGGCTGAACACAGGAGCACCCCAGGCACAGTCTCATTAGTGCCAAAGAGAGGAGAAAGATCCCTTCTGTGGCTCTGCTGGCTGCACTTGTGCTAAGACATCTCAGAGTGCACTGGGTCTGCTTTGCCACAAAGCACAGTGCTGAATCACCTTCTGCCATTGGCCACCAGGCATCCTCTGCCCTCCCAAGTGCCTACAAAATGGTTTAAGCTACATCAAGAAGCTGAAAGGCACCCAGAGGAACTTCTTGCTCCTCACTCAGGCCTTTGAAGAAAGATTCTGTGTTGATCAGTCCTCCCTCTTTCTCTGATGACTGGGGCAGAGAGACAAGGGACTAGCAATTTTCTATGCTGATCTCAGGTAAGAACTGGGCAAGGTGACCCATTTATGGCAGGAGGTTTTGCCAGAAGACACCCAATGAGCATTTGAAGAACTCTTGCCTGTGCTCCCTGCAGCCAGAGGGTACTTCCGGATATCCAACCACAACTGTGGTCAAAGAAACACAGGAACAGCAAGTGTATTAACTGAGCAGGTTATATATATATAGATACAGATATAGATATAGATACATAGACATACAGATATACAGATATATAGATATATATAGATGTATCTTCTGCATGGAATTTGGAAACACATCAACCAAATTTTAGGGATGTAATAAGAACGATAAGCAGAAATCAGACCAGCCTGACCTCAGTACTGGGGAGGATTATGGAGAGGTTCATCTTGGATGCACCTTGTGCAGCAAGTGCAGGACAACCAGGGGATCAGGCCCAGCCAGCATGGGTTCATGAATGGCAGGTCCTTCTTGACCAACCTAATGTCCTTCTGTGTCCAGGTTACCCACTGAGTGGATGAGTGTAAGGCTGTGGATGTGTCGAACTGGACTTTAGTAAAGCATTTGACACCATCTCCCACAGCATTCTGCTGGAGAAGCTGGCAGCTCATAGCTTAGACAAGTGGACTCTTTTCTGGGTTAACAACGAGCTGGATGGCCAAGGCCAGAGAGTGGTGGTGAATGGAGTTAAATCCAGTTAGCAGCCAGTTACAAGTGATGTTCCCCAGGGCTCAGTTTTGGGGCTGGTCTTGTTTAATATCTTTATCAATGATCTGGATGAGGGGATCAAATGCACCCTCAGTAAGTTTGCAAATGACACCAAATTGAGTGGGAGTGTCGATCTGCTTGAGGGTAGGAAGGCTCTTCAGAGGGATCTGGACAGGCTGGATCTCTGGGCCAAGGTCAATTATATGAGGTTTAACAAGGCCAAGTATCAGGTCCTGCACTTCGGTCACAACAACCCCCAGCAATGCTACAGGCTTGGGGAAGTGTGGCTGGAAAGCTGCCTGGCAGAAAAGGATCTGGACATGTTGGTGGATAACATCTGAACATGAGCCAGCAGTGTGTCCAGGTGGCCAAGAAGACTAACAGCATCCTGACCTATATCAGAAATGGTGTGACTAGCAGCAGCGGGGAAGTAATTGTGCCCCTGTACTCAGTGCTGGTGAGGCCACAGCTTGAGCACTGGGTTCAGTTTTGGGTGCTGCAGCAGAAGAAGGACATTGAGGTGCTGGAGCGGGTCCAGAGAAGGGCAACCAAGCTGGTAAGGGTTCTGGAGAACAAGTATTATAAGGATCAGCTGTGGGAAATGGGACCCCAAAGGGGGGAGGGGACAAAAGCAGGTTTGCTAGAGAAGTACCTGGGTGTAGTAACTCAGTGCTTGTGGGGCAGAGTGCTAGTAATTCTGTGAACCTGAAGGCCTACCACCCCTCAAGGGTGAAAACTATATGATTAACCCCTGCCGTGATTACAGAGACGGAACGCAGCTTGATACAAGCTAGTGTTCAGTTTATTCGATTGAAGGGTCTATTGCATAGAGCGATTCATATTGCAGAGAGAGAATGTTGTTCCTATTGTATACAATCATTGCTTTTTCATATGCTTAGATTGACTGCGTGCTCTAAACAGATTGGTCATTTAGACATATTCCGCATATACGGCAACACCTAATTGGTTACAACACATCACCCCATTAGTACGTAAATATCAAACTATAAACATATTAAAAGGAATCTCCTCACCATAGTAACGCATTCTTTAGATTTCTTATGGCAGGGCGTTCTGACCTTATTTATATTAGTTTGGTACCATCTGCCTAAGTTAAAGACTTTATTTTTCTTTTCTAGCTGGTTTGTTTATCTTTTATCTTTATCTTCCCAAGGTTTCTTGGTCATAGACACCAGTGAACTTCTATTAATCAGATGAACGGCCTCTAGATTCCTGTTTTGCAAATTCCTTTCTACAAACCCCCTCTTTGAAATGCATAAGCATGGGGAATAAGCAAGAAGAACTGGAGATCTGTGTGCGGTCACAGGGACACGATCTCATTGCAATAACTAAGACATGGTGGGATAGCTCACATGACTGGAACACTGTCATGGATGCCTATGTCCTATTTAGGAAACACAGGCCTGCAAGGGGAGGTGGTGGAGTTGCTCTTTTTATGAGAGGGCAGCTGGAATGTGTTGATCTCTCCCTGGAGGTGGATGATGAGCGAATTGAGAGCTTGTGTGTAAGGATCAAATGTTGGGCTAATATAGGTGACATTGTTGTAGGGGGTTTATTACAGGCCACCTGATCAGGATAGGGAAGTTGATGAGGCCTTCTACAGACAGCTGAGTGTTGCCTCACAGTCACAGGTCTTAGTTCTCATGGGGGACTTCAATTACCCTGATATCCGTTGGGAAGGCCAAACAGTCAGGCTCACAGAGTCCAGGAGGTTCCTCCAGTGTAATGATGGCATCTTCTTGATTCAAGTGGTGGAGGAGCCAACAAGGAGAGGTGCACTACTGGACCTAGTACTGACTAACAAAGAGGGACTGGTGGAAG
>JAVSBS010002072.1:109869-127303 GCA_033124195.1 Coracias cyanogaster | reverse complement strand
TGAGGGTGTGGGAGCCTGGCCCAGGCTGCCCAGAGAGGCTGTGTAGTCTCCTCTGGAGAGATTCCAAAGGTGCCTGGATGTGATCCTGAGCACCCTGCTCTGGGTGACCTGCTGGAGCAGGGGGGTTGGACCAGATGATCTCCAGAGGTCCCTTCCAGCCCCCCCATGCTGGGATTCTGTGATCCTACACGTCTCACAGCATGCACAAATTGCTCCTACTGAGAGCTGGCGGTGGGCAAAAGCAGTGAGATACTGGCCGTGGTGAGGGACACCGGGCTGTGGAGCTTGGAGAGGCTTTGTGCCTCAAGCCCCTCTGAGCAGTGTTGCTGCTGGGGAAGTTCCACCCCTCCGGAGCAGGAGGCAAAATGAGTTAGTAGCCGGTTAGCAAAGCACAACTTTGCATCTGGTGCTGAGAAGCTGCAAGCGTGAGCACTGGTGGGCTTTGTGCAACTAATGGCCATATCTGAGGAGAAGACACACTCTGCAGACTGCTGCCGGCCTTTCCTGGCTATCGGGCTGAGAAGCACTTCCACAAAACAGTTAATGTGTGTGCACTGAGCACTTCCTGAGCAGTTGCTGAGTATAGGAGATCAGTTATGCAAGCTGTTTCTTCAGTTTTAATCTGATTTCCTCCCTCTGCTCTTAATAAATCTTATTTTTATTAGATCTTTTGAGTCCTAGGCAGCTTGGGAATTTGACATAGATTTTTCAGGAGAGAAAAGACCTCTGGAAGTAGGTATGAAAAAAAAATAGAAAGAGGCTCTGGAGATATTCAGGCAGCAATTCTCAGCTGAAGGAGCACAGGACACAGGTCCTTTTCTCCAGAATGTCATTTTCAGGGTAAAGGCTGGCTGGAAATAGCTATTGTTGACTCTGTCTGAGAACTTTAAGGGATAAGAGGTATCACTACTTGTCAGAAACAGCAATGGCACGTGAGTTGAGGGATGGCTGACGCGACGGGGGATTGCAGTGTAGCTCCTTTGTGACTCTACATGGCTGGTTGCTGCTGCCTTAAGGAGGTCCTGCCATTTATTAGGGGTGATGCTCTCACACCGCCTCGGTACGGTTCATCCCCGGTCATCTCGGTGTTTACCTCCCACTGCCTACGCGTTTGTACCAGATTTGACATCAACTCCAAATCTGACCACAGCTGAATTTACACCAGACACTTAGCAAAGCTCTACCTAAGGGAAGGCTGGAAGTTTGTTACTTGAAGCACGCTATTGTAGCTCGTAGTCCATCGCAGGTGGTGAGCAAGCAACACAGGGCTTGCCAAAAAATGGCATTCCACAGGGTCAGCACAAGGCCACCTTTGACAGCTGGGAAGAGGCAGCAGTTTCCAGCTCCTGCTGATTTCCTATGGTATATTTGAACTCTGCTTTGGGAAAGAAATCAGTCTGGCACACCACTTCAGAAAGGCTACTGAGCCCTGGTCTACCAGCACTACTATTTCACTTGTTCTTGGAAGCTTTAACTGCTCCAAGACTCTGGAATCAGGATGGTGGGAAAAGTTTGGGATTTTTGATGTAGTTTTTTTAACCTGCTAATTTCTGTTTGCTGAGGGTAAGTCTTCAGTACCCTGAAACTGGCGTCTTTCAGGCTCTCTGCTGGTATCAGTACAATTTGCTCCTGGTTGTGGGGTTTCTTTAAGATCAAAATATATCTATGCTTCAACCTTGCCTTGACATAAAGCTTGTGCAGCACAAATGCCGGTTTGTAGAAAATCACAGAAACCCCCAAACCCATCCCAGTACAAGTGACTCGAGGAATCAGTCACTCGAGGATCAGGATCACGGGGAGTTTCTCAGCCACTGAAGCTGGGACAAGCCCTGACCCAAGGAGATCTCAGCAGGGATGTGACCCTAATGTTACGCAGAGATCTTTGCTCAGTCTAGATGCTTTAAGCAGTCAACCACCTTTCTATCATTACAGTCTAGCTTGGCCTTTAATACTTTGTTCTTGTCTGTTACTTCTGTGTTTCTGATATGTCCTAGTGCTCTTTGCTTTGGACACAATCACAGAATGGTGGAGGCTGGAATGGACCTCTGGAGATCATCTCGTCCAACCTCCCTGCTCCAACAGGGTCACCCTGAGCAGGGTGCCCAGGAGCACGCCCAGGTGGGTTTGGAATCTCCCCAGAGAAAGAGACTCTACAATCTCTCTTGGCAGCCTGGGCCAGGCTCCATCACCCTCACAGGAAGGTTTTCCTCATGGTGGAGGAACCAAGACAGCAATGCCAAGACACCACTTTTTCTGTTACATACTGAGCTCCCAGAAAGTAAATAGAGCTGAGCTTCAGCTGCCTGGGGTAGAATTGCACTGAGCTCCAGCTTCCCCCATGGTGTACTACTAATCTACACACCAGTCTCAGCTCTGAAACGCTCTGTAAAGGTTACCACAATAACAGCAGGATGCCATATTATTTATTTTGCACTTGGTTTTTAGAGTTCCCTATCTGAAAGTACATCAAGTCTCTGCGGAGCTCTAACATCAATGCTACATTCTATGAAGCAAGGAAAATATAATATTTTTACAGTCGGTCTTTAAATCATTTTCTGACAACAAATCAATCTTACAAGAAGCCTTGTTGGTGTTATGAGTAAGAGAAGGAGAGATTTTGAGATTAAAGTATAATAATAATTTGCCGTCGCCACAAACTTGCCCTTTCGTTATCAAACGATTGCATTCTGCTGCTGAGATCTAATTAAACCCCACCAATCAGATTTATGACAGTGCTAATAGGAAAAAGAATAGTATAACACTGTTAATATGTGCTCTATAATTAACATTAATGGAAGTCGCGTGGTTAAACGCCCCTTGCACCACCCTGAAGGTGCACTGTTTACTTTCTAACTTTCTAACTGCAGGGGAGCAGTAACAGATACCGAGCAATTGCCCATCTTAGCAATTAGCAACAAAGTTAGAGATGCTTCAGGAATCGCCGTGGTGCTCGCCCTTGGAGCTGTGACAGGAGATGAGTCTTCTCCTGTCACCCTCTGCGTGTTGCCTTGGCTTTTATGAACGAAACTGGGGGAGCTGAGCGGGGAAGGGGCTGAGAGCTCCCTGCAAGGGCCGTACCCCCCTTGCCCAGGTGCTCTCTGGAGCCTTCAGTGTTTCCTGGAGCCAGCCTCTGCAGAATCAGCACTTTGCAGACCAGGGCCGTTGGTAACAAGATCCAAAGCCTGTGGAGCCATTTTAGGCTGAAATACAACCCTGACATTTGGATACTTCTGTCCACTAAAAATCCCAAGATTTTTTTTTCTCCCGAGGAATAGCTTTAGTGGTTAAGCCCAAATGGGTACGTGACATCCTGTGCACCCTAAATCACCTTTATTGTTTCACAAGGAGGTATTGCTCTGTCTTGAGGCCCATGGATAACATTCTCCTTAATTAGAAAAGTAGTGTTTTACCCCTCTCTCTCCAGGGGTGCAATTTATTGCCCAAGTGAAAGGCAATGAAAATCATTAAACCTTAAATCTCAGCCCTGACACAGAACACTCGGCCACCTCAACCTTTTTCTCTGACCCAAACTGCCCAAAACCCCACCAACCATCCCCGCCTTCTCTGTAACCATTGTCTGTGTTTGCTCTATTTTTGCAGGTGTAAATTTCAGTTGAGGCCAAATCTGTGGAAGTTACAAAAAACTAGAGACACAAACAGGAACTGCAAAGTGATATATGCTCAGTGATGAGAACTTGGAGTGAAACAGGATATTAACTGTAAGAAATGTGAAGTCCTAATTTCTCCCCAGCTCCCCAAATAGAAAGAGAGTGGAAATAAATGCTTCGAAGGAGGATATTCTTGGTGAATTAGAGTGAGTGTTTTCATTTTATCTTCCTAATAATGATTTAAGATGACTTTTGCATGAATTTAAGCACTATAAAGAAATGAAAGCCTGGGAGGAAGATGGTTCTGAGGAAGATTTCCATGTTAAAATATTGAGAATGATTTTCAAAAGCATTTAAGTGACTTATAGCCTACATCTCCTGAACTTAAACTCTTAAGAGAAAACATTTTAAAGATGCCTGAGGGTGCAATTATGCTTTACAGCTTGAGCAGTCCTAACCATTCCCTCCCCTTTTTGTTCAGCCTTCCTCTGTGCCTTGCACCAGCTTTCAACATATCAGACCCTGGGCAGGGCAAATTCGAGCAGGTAAACCAGCAAAATAAGCACTTATTTCCCTTTAGGTTAGCAAGCTGAGTCAGTTTAGCAAAGGATCCGGCCACCCCCAGAACCTGTACGAGGGGACGATGAGCTGACATCTGGGTCACCTCTTCAATCGGACCTCCTGCAACACCTAACTTCACCCAAAGCATACAGAAATGAAACATTTTCAAAAATTACTTTATGAACTGAATACAAATCTATCATTTTAGCAAGATTCCAGCTCTTTAAAGCTCAGGTCCTTTGGGGGATGAGACTTTGTGTCCTCAAGAATGAATTTATTTCTTATTAGACCTCTCTCGGTTGTTTCTCAAGCATTAGGTGATCTCCCCACGCACTCCTGGCACCTCTTGCTCTGTCACAGACCTGTCGAGTCTGCAACTATTAAAGGGAACTGAGCCCAGGGATGCAGAGGAGGGAACTGCACGCAGGGCAGGCACAAGCAGCAGCGAGGATGCCCCAGGCAGGGCTCTGGGCCGCTTCTTCTTGGGAAAGGCGTCTGAAGCCTCCAGCCAAGCCCCAACTCCCACCTGGATGCCGTCACCTGTTATTATACTCCCAAAAACCCGAATCCAGGGAGCGGTTTCCCCCCGCGGGAGTTAGTGATGGGTTTACAGGTGAGGAAGCCGCTCTGGCGCTTGCTTGGCAGGCCCAACCACATCCCTCCCCGCGCACAATCCAGCCGCCCTGTTACTGGCGGGGGCACAGCCGCCTCCGCGCAGCCTGACGGGGCCTGATGCCCCGGGCTGCGGCCGGTGTGAGCTGCACTGCCCGGGCCCCACCGCCCTTTCCGGGGGAACGGGAACGAGCCGAGCCCGTCCGACCCTCCCTCGGCTCCGCCCCGCCGCGGGAAGCGCCGACCCGGAAGGCGTTTGGAGGTCATGGCGGGCAAGATGGCGGCGCCCAGGCGGTGAGGGGAGAGGGCGGCGGGAGCAGCCGCAGCCATGAGCGCTGCCCGCCGCTGCAGCCCGCCCCGGGCGCTGGCAGGTACCGCCGCCCCGGAGGGCTCCGGGGTGCGGGGGAGGCTGGTGGGGCAGGCAGCGGCTGGGGCAGCGGCTGAGGCCGGGCCGGCCCTGCGGCTGCTCTGTGCAGTGATGTGCAGAGTCTGTGCGTGTCCTGTGCGGGGACAGAGGTGTCGTGTCCCGCAGGGTGTCCTCTTGGGGCGTGTGGCAGCCAGCGCTGGTGTGCGCAGCAGGAGCAGGGCACGGATCAGCCCCTGGGCTGGGCACTGGGGAGGCCCAGCCTCGAATCCCTGGTCAGTTTGGGGCCCCTCACTCCCAGAATGACCTTGAGGGGCTGGAGCGTGGCCAGAGAAGGGCAGCGAAGCTGGGGAAGGGTCTAGAGGACAGGTGTGGTGAGGAGCAGCTGAGGGACCTGGGGGTGTTGAGCCTGGAGAAAAGGAGGCTCAGGGGAGACCTTCTGGCTCTCTACAACTCTCTGAAAGGAGGTTGGAGTCAGGTGGACTCAGGCTCTTCTCCCAAGGAACAAGCAATGAGGACAAGAGGAAATGGCCTCGAGTTAGGGAGGTTTAAATTAGACATTAGGAAAAATGTCTTCGCCCCCAAAATTGTCAAGGCCTGTCCCAGGCTGCCCAGGGCAATGATGGAGTCTCCATCCATGGAGGGGTTTCAAAGTTGTGTAGTTATGGTGCTGAGGCACATGGTTTAGTGGCGACCTGGCAGTGCTGGGTTAACAGTTGAACTCAATGATCTTAAAGGTTTTTTCCAACCAGAACAATTCTATGACTTTGGGGCTGCCCTATGTCAGCTGCTTCCTTCCAGCACTGCTTGTGCCATTTTGCCGGGGTAATTTTCTTGGTAGCATATAGAGATAGTAATGGAATGATAAACTGAAAATTCATCTCTGAGCAGCTGAGAAATTTGGAAGAAAACCCTAAACCCGTTATGGCAAGCCTGCACTGTCAGTTCCTTCACCTGGAGCCTACAGACATGTTTCTCCCCACCTGGTTCCCATTTATTGGGGTGTCTTGTGTCACAGCTGACAACAGGCAGTGCAGCCTGGATTAGAAGCAAACTCAGCGGCACAGAAGGAACTGGAATTTAATGTTATCTTCTTTTTTCCCCCTTTAAATAGGGTTATTCGTCTGGCACTTGAAGAACACTGGAATACGGCAGATACCATGCCAGTTTGTGCATCTGTGCCGTGTAGCCAATCATAGGTTGATTACATTTCAGTACTTTAACTTCCTCAAACGAATGGTAAGTCAAGGAGTGTATTTATCCCGTGTTTCTAATTTCTTTAGTTCATTTTGTCCCATGTGAGGAGTCAAAATGGTTAGCAATTGATAAAAATAACATTTTTCTTATCAGCCGCACTCAGGCAGTTCCAAGTGTCTCCCTTTCTGCTCTGAATCAGGGTTCAGCACTTGGCATCTAAAACACTTGGGGCTGGAGGAAACCTGCTCTAGTGTGGATCATGCTTTGTGCTGCAGCAGCTCCTCTGCTTGACAAGGGTCTTTCTGCGCCGGAGAAGCAGGGCGCTCATCTCCTGTTGAGAAACGTGAAATGAAATTATTTCTGAGGTTATTATTTGTAAAAATGCTAATAAGAAAGTCAGAGCTTGGCGAGCAGTTGTAAAGGTGGTAGATGGAACTCACTTGTGGAAGTAGTGTGCTCTGATTAAAGAGTTAATCAGTTAATTTGAATCAAAACTCCTGAGCTCATTAACTTAATGGGCTGGTAGTTTTGGGTATTAGGAGAGCTGTAATTATCATTCAAACCCTTGAAGTTGTATCTTCTTCTACAAGCAGTTGTATCGCCTGTAAGAGGATGATAGTATAAGATGTATTTTGCTCTTCCCTGGGTTGTATCCTGTTTGTGGTACTTTGGAACCGTACCTATGAAATATGGACAAGACTTAAGTCTTACACCTAATGACGGCTTTAATGCAAGGAGCATGTGCTTCTGTTGGTGGTTTTTTAGGATTCAGTCCTGTAAGAAGCTGGAGATGAGGGTTGGTCTCTTCCATGCTTCTGGGGATCACCAGCACTTCGCATATTCTTTTCTTTGGCTCTTATTTAGTCTGTAGTCACATAACTTATTCAGAGTTTCAGATCCCTCTTTCTTGTTAGAATTATTAATGTGCACTTTAAACCATGATTACTTGAAAGCTTGGTCCTTTTATGCCTGTCTCTTGTGCTTGAAATGTCTAGAATGTTTTAGGAAAGAATAGAAAGCCAGAAGAAGCTAAATGCTCTTTTTCTTATTCTGTGTTTTATTCTGTAGGAGTTCTGGAAGTCTAAAAGAGCTGTATCCTAATTTTAATTCATTTGAACTCCTGCTGAAAATTACTGTCTAGTTATTTGGCATGAATGTGGAGGTGATTTTATATCCTAGGGGGGTAAATTGTGTTTTCTGGTATATTTTCTGATTTTTTTCATAATTTAAAGGTGCAAAAAGTCTAGTGCTCATATTGGGCAACTGGAGTTGTTATGGGTGTGTGTGTACCTCTGTGTTTAAAGGTGAATTATTGGTAGTGAATCAAACGATAGTACCTGGTGGTTTTGAATATGAATAAAGGCAAGTTTGCTGCTGAAGCTGTGGGGGTGGAAGTCGTTTTCTCCAGAAGCAATTCTCCAAGTTTAAGTAAATGTTATTGATGCAGCTGAGTTTGGAAAAGCGGCTTTTGTTATGTCTTCTCCGACTTCAGAAAGCTTTTTGCATGTGAAATAAGTGTGTGAAATTCAGGCTAACTCAGTTGTGTCATCATAGGAAGTAATTATCCAAACTATAATAATAATATAACAATAATATTGATGTTGTTAATCACGTGAAATGGACCGAAATAGCTTCTTAGCTATTCATTTTAACATTTCTTGTTCTGTTTAGTATGTAACGCAATACAACAAAGACCTCAGCCAACGAGTCAAACCTAAGTCAGATTCGGTTGCGTCTCCTTTTCGCGAGCTTCAGCAATTGGATCAAGAAAAAAAGATTATGCACAAGATAAGACCAATTTCACCTGTTCACCAGCCTTTGCCTGAGATACCAAGCAGGAATGAGTTGGGAGAAGTGAAGTCAGTTTCTGCAGCTGAAGACTTGGTCACACCAGTAAGAGCAGAATCCAAAGACGACAGACAATGGAAAGAAATGAAGCTGCGGCTGGATGATTTGCCAGGAATTTTGGCACGCTTGTCCAAAATTAAGCTTACAGGTACTACTGGTCCTTTTTTTACTCCCATTTGATATCAGAGTTCTTGAGCATGTTACTGGTACCGTGCAGGTTCGTTGTGTAATAATTCCCACTTTACTGATGCTAAGTCAATGCCATCAAATGTGTGCAGGAAAGCACTTAAGTACTTCACATTTAATACTTTTCCCATTAAATTTGCTTAAAAACAGTGAGGAGGAGCTTGCATTGTATTGTCAGCTAGCTTTCAGGAGTCATAAGCAAGTGTTAGTACAAAAAATATGACGAAATTGGGATAGGAATAAATTTGCAAGCATTGTATTAAATATTTAAAGTCATCTTGCTTATGTTTACAAAGTTCTGTCTTAATTACTTACCTTTCGCTTTAGTACTGCTTATTGTGGAATTAGTATTAAAAGTACCATCAGAAGATAATCTGAGTAATTTCCTGTCTTATAAAGGAAGATGTTTGAGTGTGACCAATTAAATCTTCTGTAATAAAGTATAATTTACTTTTCTAGGCGATGATAGCATTGTACCTTCAAGCCAGCAGTTTAAGCAAATGCCTTGTAGCCTAAACTACATTTTCCCATGTTCTAATAGTAATACTTATCAACTATAAAAGACTTCTTTGCCAATAGGTAGTGCTATATGTACTTTTATCTCTAAGGGAACTCTAACAGGTGCCCAGGGCAGAGTCCCCATCCCTGGCTGTGTTTAAAAGCTGTTCAGATGTGGTTCTGAGGGACATGGCTTTGTGGTGCTGGGTTAACAGTTGGACTTGATGATCTTAAAGGTCTTTTCCAACCTAAACCATTCTGTGATTCTGCGATAGTGATCTGACCAGTGCCTTACATCTTGTCTGTATCAGGGCTGAGAACGGAAAAAGAATTCCTAAGTCCCTGATGTGGTGCTTTCTCCAGTGAGTGAAAGAAATTCTTGGTAATAAAACTGTTTCTCTTTGCCATAACAGTTTGTTAGAATAAAAATTCTGAATTCAATTTACCTTTGAAACTTTTTGTCTTGCAACAGATAGGTTTTCATTGTTTGTTTCTCCGTGGAAAAACTGTACTGCCCACATAAAGCGTGTAACGGTCTTTTAAACTTAATAAGAAGCCTTCTAGTTGTCAGTATTGGATGAGACATCTGATGTGTTGGACTTGGCAAAACTGATCTTGTTTGTATGTCCAAATGTATTTCCGCACTATTTTATTAAAACCTCAGGGCGTTTGTTTTGTGCTGTTGAAGATTTGTGCTAGTAGACTTGACGAGTGCAAAGCGTGTCTTTTGATACTTCACCATCTCGCTTTTATGTATTAGCCTTGGGAATTTCAATTTCAGGTATATAAACCTCTTCCTATCACCTTCAGCAGTTACCAGGATTATTGTACTTCAGATTCCAACAGCTTTGTGGCACATAAACTTCATCTATTGCCGCTGCTTTCCTTCTGCATTAGACAGGTCTTGCCTTGTTCTCCCCCATTCTGTTTGGTTTTAGTAATACTTTGTTTCTGTTGGGCTCACAATGGATAACTTGTAAGCACTATATGAACAATTAGCTCTTCTGGCATATTTTCAGTAAGGGGATTTTATTTAGCTGGCTTTTTTTATGTGATCTTGAAAGCTATGCTGGTTATTGAAGTAGAATTACATTTAAAAATCTCAACAGATCCAGAAACGAGGAGTTAAAGCGGCATGATTAAGTGACCAGAGAGAGAGAGAAATGAACTGTTGTTTTAAGCCTTGAAATGTATAATCTGTTTGTTGATACTCCTTATGGGCAAGCTCAGTGTTAGAAGCACATCTGAGGGTTACCAGTGCTCCTCAAAACAGGAGTTTCAATAACTGAAACAAGAGGGAAGAGTGCCTTTTTGTGGAGAAAATGATTTTATGTGATACTTTTTTTTTTCATGTGGCCTCAGTGGTGCTGAGGTGAGGCTACGGTGTTTCAGCAACCTCTAGTAGACTCTCTTTTAAATGCAAAAGGCCATAGTGAGAGACAAGCAAGTACCTACCACTGGGGTCTGAAAATAGCATGTTACTTGAAAGGTGTAGAAGGCAACGGTTAGAGAATTCTGTTCCCTTCAGGACTGTTGTTTCATATGAGGCTATGTTTTGAGATGTGCTGTTGTTGATGCAAGGCAAGCGTAGGAAACTTTGTACTCGTTGAGAAGGTATAGAGCTAGAGAAAACCTTAACCTCGCCTTGTTGTGACCTTTATGCACTTGCTGGGGAAGATTAACTGGGGTGGAGAGGTTGTATTAAAGTAGAAAGTGTAAAAGAGTAAGTTGGATGTGGGAGGGGAGTTCTTGTTGGTCTTTATTGGTTGTAGGATAGTGTAGGAGGCAAGCAGAGAAAATACTGAGCGTAGTGTGCAGAGCAAGGAAGCAGAATTAGGTTTTGTTCCAACTTGTGTAATCATTTAGACATTATATATTCTGTAAAGAGTATGGTGGTGTAGCTCTTTGATTCTTTTTTTTCTTTTTTAAGAAAAATAAATTCTCCAAGGTTAGTTTTAAAGTTACAAATGACACACGACTCAACTCCTTTCACCCATGAAGTTCTGATAGATCTCATATCCTGTGTATTTTTTTTTTTTTTGGCAGACTCTTTATTTATACTTTTTAGAGTATGAAATAACAAAAAAACAAACTCTGCATTATGCTAAAATGGGACTTCCTTGTGCCCTTCTCTTTTACCGCTGCTGAAGTAAAGAGAATGCTTGTTTGTGTTCTGAACTGTATTTCACCTTTGAAAGGAAATGACTTTAGCCATTACCGTACCCTCCTGCTTCGTGTAAACTGCGGCTCTTGTGGCTCTGCCATTAGAAGCTCTGCCTTACCAACAGGAAAAGATTTTTGTTTATATTCTTTTGCCATAGAAAACAATTAAGGAACTTTCAATTGCTTGTTGCATAATGTACCTGTTAGGGTTTGCTTTCCATCTTTTCCCTTCTCTGCGGTGTTCTGTGTTGGCTGCTGTCTGCCCAGCTGTAGCTCACCGGCCAGGCTCTTGGAAAGCTAATGCAGCTGTTGGAACTTTTCAGAGTTATAAATGTCATTGTTTTCAGCTTTATCATGAAGTTTGTGTAACTGGAAATAGAAAAGAGACATGGTAATAGGAGGGAATTCTGATCATTTATGATGCGAACACATTAAGAATTTCAGATTGTCTCCTCTTCTTTCAATTTACCGTCAGGTTTGAGTAATGTTTTCCTCCGCGATCGCAGATGAAAACCAAGATGAGCTATGTACAAAAACACAGGAAAATTAAACTTCGGTTTTTAATCTGGGGGAAATGTGATGAAGGCATGATATGAAAAATGCCGAGTGTTCTTCTTAGGTATTTCTCTGTGGTTTGTGAACGTTTTCTCAGTGTTGCTGCTGTAGTGAAGAGTGTCTGGCATGTTGGTGTGTCGGTGAGGACAACCAGTGAGATGTGTGGCACCTTATGTAGCACCTCTTCCCCTGGGTGTGTATTGAGAGTATCTCCTGTGCCTGGCAGAGTTGAGTCCTGACTCCAGGCTACTGAAGCACAAATCTCCTTCAGAAAGTCATACTAGAGTCCGTATGTTTCAAACACTTGTCTCTGGTTTTGTCATGGTCTGTACCTTAGAGCTCAAATAGGCCAGTCTGAGGTGTCTACACCTCTGTAAATCTGGAGTAATTAGTCATCTATAATAGAGTAATTCCAGGGTTTACTGTGGTCAGATCAGAATCAAACCCCTTGTACTTTTTCATCAGACTGTAATGTTCATGTAATGGACAGAATCACAAGGCTGATATGATCATTTCTCTGAGGAGTTCCATTAATTTGTTTGAGGTTCGTTTCTAAGCTAAAGATTTAGATATTTTGATGCCATCTGGTTATTAGTAGCTCCTTCCACAGAAAGGAGGATGTGGATGCTATCTGATTGGGTGCCAGAATTCTTTAAAAGACAGATTTGGAAACATCCAAGCTTTAGTTTTCAAATATTTTTTAAAAATACGTGAATCTTGGCCCAGAGAAAACATGTTTCATAAATTGAAGCAAGAGGTTTTGGCGTGACATAAGGAAAAATGAAAATTTGCTATGAGGACAGTCAAACTTTGGAGCAGGTTACCCAGGGATGATGTGAAATTTCCATCCCTGGAGATGACAAAGCCCTACGGGACCTGACCTGAATTCAGCGTTGACCCTGCTCTGAGCAGATGGACTTGGTGATCACCTGAGATCCCTTCCAGTCAGAATTACTCTGGTTGCTGGACAATGTTAGGCAAAAACCTCGGAGTAAAGACTGCTGGCTACAACGTTGTGCATAGTTTCTACAACTATTCGCGAAGTGGACAAATAGGATGATTTATGAGCATTTTCAGATTCGGAGACTAAACTAGAGCAATTTTGCGTATGTCCTCTTTTAAGAAAATAGTTCTGGCTGGTTTACTGGAAACCAACTGGAATTTGTTGGAGGTATCACTCACATCTGACTCTGTGTCTGTGCGTTAGCAATCCCATAGCGCTGAAGTGTTGAACTGAAAATCAGAAGCCTGAGGTATTTGCTACTGACTTAATGTGATCCTGAACGTCCTGCTTCATCTCCTGTGTCTGTTGCGTATTTTAAAATGAAGCTAATGGATATCCAGATTTGCATAATGATGCTTGGGTGTTACGAAACTGCTATGTAATGGAGTAATAGCAATTAAATAAGGGGCCTGTGTTCTGTTCATAGGCTAAAAATTCTGGTAACAGCCACTCTGGTTAAAAAATCCATTTGTTTTCATGGAGTTCCAGTACATTTCCACTTTATTCTGGAATAATGGTGTTTATTATGGCATTTATTCTTTAAGTGGCAGCTCTAATATAGCCAGAAACTTTGACAAAGATTTATTGGTATGTATTGTTTAGATTATTACTAGTCTACATTTATTCTCAGTTGTAAATATATTTCATATGGTTGTCAAAGTAGTTCTCATTTTATTATCCTATCAGGGAAACAAAGCTTAATAGCGGTCGCTTTCCGGCAATTTGTTTTCTATGCTACAAGGAAAACGAACGAAATAAAAATAAACTATTACTACTGTTTATTTTTTGCAAAGCATTTAAAAATTGTTTGATGGTAGAAGGAGATATTTTGTTCTGTAATGATGCTTTTGTTCCCTAATATTGCACTTGGGTTTTATATGAATACGATGCAAAGACTTGTCTCAAATTATTGTCCCAAATTTCAGTTTGCTTCAGGAGTTTGACCTTCTTTGGTGTGCAGGTTATAACCTGCAACAAACCTTAGCTACGCCTCCAGCCAAACCGACTCGAGTGTATAAAGGAAACTTTGGTCATTTTATGGCACTAATTGTGAGGCTACATTGAACTTTCCGGAATCCAAAGTGTGAAACTCTGGAAGGAAAATTCCATCAGCTTTTGGAAAGCTAGCTGCCTTTGAGGAATGTATAAACTTGTGTAGTAAAACAGTGAAATTGTTTCTTAAATTAAAGTAGAAACGCATTAGCTTTTGTCCTTCCATCTGGACTGATGTAGTGTCAGCACAGGAGCAGAGAGGAAATCTAGAGCTGAATTGCTTTGCTGTCGCTTGCTACGCTTTTATATTGTCTTGGCTCCTTTTTAACAGGAGATAAACAAAATATGGCAGAGGGATTTGCATGCTGTAAATACAAATACAGGGGTTTATAAAGGCAGATCACATTAGAGTGAAGCTGAGGAGGAATGTAAGAGTACACTGCAGACTTTTTGAATGTGTTTTTGTGCTAGAAACGTTATAAGTAACTCTTTTTGTCACCAGTCCATTAGCATTTTCTTTTTAATTCATATTGAAGTGGGAGACAAATGTCCCCTGTTAATTTTTGTTAAAGCTGAAGATGTTTAAAGGACTGAAAATTAGGTTTAGGCTGAGATCATAAGTTTAAGTCCTGGCTTCTTTTTGAAGAGCATATATAATGCCAACTCTCATCAACAAATCTTGAAAGGATCAATTCCATCCATTATGCAATAAGGTGAAGTTAATTTGGCCCCTGAAGCACTAAACTAACAGGGATTAAAAAACAAACAGAGTCAATGACCTCATTCCCTTGATGTGATCTCAATTAAATATACTTTTCCTCCATGAGGAAAGTAGATGATTAAGTTATTGCTTCCACGGTAAAAGAAAATAAACTTCCCAATCCAAAGGGAACTTTATTTTTTTATTTACTCCGAACGTGTTGCGTTCAAATTGCTGAGCGCTGAGGCAGGCGGGGGAGAGAGCACTGCCAGCCCCCTCCAAATACCCGCTTCCGTGGGATGAGCGAGAGGGTGGACTGCAGCCTTCTCTAATGAGATCCTGATAAGTCACACTCAAATGACTGGCTGAAATTAATCTGGAGAAATCAATGGGGACTTTAATTAGCGCTGTAGCTGTACAGTATTAGAATTTCTTGGAGGTCAGTGTAACGGTAATGTTACACTGACTGTTTGCCAGTGTGCTCCACCTTTCTTCTTCAGTTGGTGTTTTCCCATAATAAATTGGTGTAAAGTGCTCTCTAAGATAAGTTTTAATTAAATTCTTGTCTAGAACAGAGCGTGTGATTTATTATGCAAAAAAAAATGAATGTAATCACTCTTAGAAATGCAAACGCTGCTATTTTGCCGTCATCTTTCCCATTTTGTTTTAACTCTTGCTGTTGTAAACGGATGCATTCTGTATTTTCTTGTGCTTTCTAAGAAGGATCCACGAGTTTTGAAGCCAAGGTGGATTGTATTTATCCAGTAAATGGACCCCAGTCTTTCCTAAGTGATCAGTACCTGCATGTCCGTTAGTCTGTCCAGTGGGGTTACAGAACATGGGGTTATTTTACAGCTCCACTGTCGATTCCTGGTATTTTAGAAGCAGTGGAAGGGGCTGCAGGGAGAGCCTGGAGCCAGGGATTTATCTTGGGATCGAGCAGAGACCACATTGGTGTGGCACGCTCGCAGCCAGCCTGTACTGCAGCCATCTCTGCAACGCCCCGTGAGCCCATAACAGGGAAAAATAATGAAAGTTTATAATATTATTATTATTATTTAAAAATCTATCATCATTTTCAATAATTTTGTGTGTATTATTATACTACTCCGCTGCCAGTGGATTTTAATATTTAGAGCAAAGCTCTGACGAGCAGCAAGCTTTCTTCGCTGTCTCTTTAGGATTAAATCCTAAGGTTCTTATGCAGGCACAGTTTGTAAAATCAGCCTGTGCATCCTCGCTGCCATGACATTTAGGTTTGCATCTCAAGTAACAATGCTTAGTAGATAATCCAGGTATTTTCAGTCAGTAAAGGTTATTTACTTGTCATTTAACTTCAGACAAACAGGAGACTTTGTAGGAATCGGGAAGATAAGAACATTTGGATGCTTTGATTTGAGCTGGCTGAGGTCTGGAACACATAATTGTAGGCAGAAAATAATTTAAATACTTTCTGTTTTAATAACTCTGAATTTCAGACTGTGAGGTTCAAGGTCATGAGTAAGATATTCAGTAAGTGTGCTGAGTTTTATAGTGTAAGAAATTGTTCATGTCATACTATTTCCTGCCAAAAGTTATGTTTATAAGACCTATTATTTGGGTAATTACAGTATTAGGATTGAAACGTAGGTAACTTGTGTTTTAAGGGTGTGATTTGCTGTACTGTAGTAAAGTTATAATTTTGGATGACAAAACTGAAATGAATTTTTATTAATCCACTCAAATTTTGGGGCCTTTAAGGGTTGCTGGGCCCATATGATGCTGTGATTGTGCCTTCTGCCTGAAGTGAGCATGTCAGATGGGCAGTGTGAGCAGATATTTGTACAGTGAAGTTCCTGGCTTCACCAGCTGAAGCCTACATGCACCGAGTTTCTTTTTGACTCTGCTCTGGTTAAGTTCCTGCTATGATTTGATATAATGGACATCTCTAAGTTCAGGATTTTTCTTGCTGTTTTTCTTCCATGTTCAACTTTGCAGTGTCATCTGAGTTACTGGCACAAACGTCTCCTGTACATGGTGCGTGAGGCAGTTTGATCCTGTAGCAGATCCATAAAGCAGGGAATATAGAGGCCTAAGTTTTATTCTCGCCTTGTCTACTAATGTGCTGCTGCTTCGAGGTTTCTCATTTCATCCCTGACAGTTCTCCTTCCCATCTTTGACTTCTTTATGTAGAGCATTAGTATTAATTCTACGCAGTTCCTGGAGCTACTTTGATCCTTTAAAGTAGCAAAAAATTAATCTGCAGAAGGGTTCTTACAGTTTAAAGCCCTTAACTCTAGTGGTTTGTATGAAGGAGATGGTTTCTTATTGATGCTTTGAACCGTGCTCTCGCTTGTGTTGCAGCTTTGGTTGTCAGCACCGCATCTGCTGGCTTTGCCATGGCCCCGGTCCCTTTCGACCTGACCTGTTTCCTGCTTGCCTCCCTCGGAACTGGGCTGGCGTCCTGTGCGGCCAACTCCATCAATCAGGTTAGTCCATCTCTTCATCCCTACCACAAACGGGTGTCGTCCTGACTCCTGCAGTGCTGCCAAGGAGCGTAAATGGATGGCGGGGAGTGAGTGCCTTCAGCTGCTGTGCAAGCTCTGAGCCTCTAAAAGTGACACCACGGAAGGAATCTATGTCTGAGAATTAAAGTCTAGTTGCTAGGCACAGTGTGTTTATTCAGAATGGAGCTGATGAGGTTTTAAGCCTCCCAATAATAATGTTTATCTTGGTAATACCAGACCTGGGTCACTGCAAATGACATAGGAAGAACTGTGTAATTGGAGTATAAGAATAACCATCGGGGCTCCAGGCTCATGGGCCTGGTTCTTCGGTTGTGTTATTGTATGACCTTGTAGGAGCTATCTAAAGAATCATAGAATGGTAGGGGCTGGAAGAGACCTCTGGAGATCATCCCATCCAACCCCCCTGCTCCAGCAGCTCACCCAGAGCAGGGGGCCCAGGATCACATCCAGGTGGGTTTGGAATGTCTCCAGAGAAGGAGACTCCACAACCTCTCTGGGCAGCCTGGGCCAGGCTCAGACACCCTCACAAGAAAGTTGTTTTTCCTCCTGTTCAGGTGGAACTTCCTGGGTTCCAGTTGGTGCCCGTTGCCCCTTGTCCTGTCGCTGGGCACCACTGACAAGAGTCTGGCCCCATCCTCT
>JAVSBS010002072.1:84987-104468 GCA_033124195.1 Coracias cyanogaster | reverse complement strand
TTGCAGGTGAGGTTGGCCGGGGCTCTGAGCAACCTGCTCTAGCTGCAGATGTCCCTGCTCCCTGCAGGGGGTTGGACGAGATGACCTGTAAAGGTTCTTTCCAACTCAAACCATTCTGTGATTCTATGAAAGTAGGAAGAAGTATGTTTGAGGGTTTGAGTTTTGAAGTAGATGTTATGAAAGAATGCATGGTGCTAATTGTCAGAAGTCCAATGCCTTGTTCCTCTCTCAAGATCTATTGACTGTAACTGTTTTAGCTTACTTGGCCAATAAAAATTGTAATTCATTTTTCAAGGAGGGAAACCCCCCCTGAGGAGTTAGTTATTGTGGACACCTGCAGCAGTGGGAGGAGGAGGGCAGTTGGAAGATGTGCTTCCAGCTTCCATGACAGAGCGGAGTCTTCTCCTTATCAACTCCACCTTGTGTTTCAGGGTTGTCAGGCAGTAACAATGATGATTTTGTGAACGAGACACAGCGTCTGAAATAGTTTTTAAGTATTAACTCAACCCTTCTTTCCTGTGTTGCCTCCTGCCCCATCAAACAGCTTTTGGGCGTGAGAAGGAACCTGGGAGGTTTAGATGTGATTGGGTCCCACTGATCTTGTGACCATGGAGGTTTTTTCACTTGTATCTTCTTTTATTTCTGCTGTTTTTTTAATATATTCTGGTTTTAGCTTGATCAGAGGCCCTGCAGTACTTATTTCTCAGTTTCCCCATCTGAGAGATGTTTAATGCAGGGTTTTTGATCTTAGAAGGAAAAACGGTTCACCTTGGGCTATTAGACCGCCAGTAAACAGCTCACTTTCTGTGGCTGTGGAAAATAAAGGGATGTGGCATTAGGAGTTGTGTTCCTTTCAGAGAGCACTGCTGTGCTTTCTGAGCAAATGTATAGAGAAATCTGTTATAAGGGTTGAAGCAATAGGAAAAAAAAAACCACCAAGGGTTAAACTAATGCACAGAAAGTGGTGGCTGGTGATAGATGCTTGGATTATTGAAGTGGGAAAGAAAAATAGCGGGAGCCTGGCAGTCCCTCAGACCGCTTTCTCTTTATTTCCCAGTGAGGAAATTCAATGCAAAGGAGAAAGCAGCAACAGTTCTTTTTTATACTCCCCCAAACCTAGAGATTTTTTGGTATTATCTCATCATGCCTAAACTTTCCTCGCCAAATACGTGTTTTATTGAATGTCTGAAGGCATGTAGTGGGAACCCTTTATTCTGACACTAATGTTATTAATACGCTTTCATCCAGACCTAAGTGGGAGGAGATGAGCTCTGTCAGATCATCCAGCCCAGCTCCGCTTGATGCAGGAGATTTGTCCCAAGTCATCTTCCCAAAGTTCTATCTTGTCCGCTTTTTGAAAGCTCTGAAAATTTCTATTTTTTTGCGGATTACTACACTGCTATCTTTAGTGAGAGAATTTGTTTTAAACACTAGCAAGATTTGCTCCATACAGCATATCTGAAAAATCAGATTTAGATGAAAGTGATTTAGAAAGAGCCTAAAATGACTTTTTAAGGTTTCCAAATGAAAATATTCCATGCCTAGCTAATGGCACCTTCCCCTTCCTGTGTGCATCCTGCCCAAGCGGGTCCATCAGCCTGCACTCCTGGTTGCTGGGCTGGGATTAACACCTGATGCATCTCTGTCTCCCTCTCAAGTCCCCCTTGTTTTGACGCAGCAGATTGCCTGCGGCGGGCGGCCGGGCCTTTCATCTGCCCCCCCCAGCGATCAAAAGATTGTCAGGAGGGGTTATTAAAACCTGGTGTTTAACTCTGGAGTCCGGGAGTGTCAGTGGTGGAGGCAGCTTGGGATGTAATTTACAGGATATAATAAATATAAGAGAAGTGCGACGCTGGAAGTCTATCTCGTGCTCTAAAGTGTGCTGATATATGCTGCTTTGATATTTTAACTGCTAGGCAGCCTTCATTAGTGGTCATTGGAGATCGTAACTTACGGCTCCGTCAGACGATTCATAATTGCAACAGTTAGATCAAGTTAGTGTGTAGGAATCCTTGATACCGAGTAGGAACGGCCCAGCTTGTGAAGATGTATTTAATGAGCAGTGAAAATGATGAGTACTAATGAGAACCAACCTCTGAAGGACCGATAAATTTTAAATGCAGAGAATTATCTTTGCAAAGCATATATTATTTGACCTACAACTGAAACTTGATAAAGGATCTTTAGAAAAATATTATGAATTAATGCCTACCGTTGTCAGAAGAAATTCTCTTTCCTCATACGCTCGCAGGGAGACTTTGGAAGAAAGTGGAGTCTTCCCATGGCCCTAGAGAGACCGTTTAGACCCCAGTCACGAAAGAGGGATGTTCAGCAAAAATAATGAAAATAAATAGAACAGCATCCTTTTTCCTACTGTGCATTCATTATTAGCATAAAGCTTCAGAGTTTAGAGGAGTTGAAATAGAAATATTTTGATTTAATTCTGTCTTTTGTTACTTTCCATATATATTAAAATCCAATTAAAAAATCCTAAGGAGTAGATAAAGAGTTGTATTTAATGTTGTGGCCCTTCTTTTACAGATCTTCACACTTCCTGATTTGGTGAAATTATATTTTTCTGTAGACACACAAATAGGTACGTCCCGTGGCCTGTTACTTAGTGAACGGGGCAATCAATACAAGTATTGGGCACGTGCTTCCTTGTCCTGGGTGCATTTGTTGATGAGCAGCTTATGTCCTAAATGAGCACCAGAAAGTGGGTAGATGGTGAAGGGGGTTTTATGGAGAAGGTGTTGCTGTGGGGACTGTGACCTCCTCTGTGCTGTTGGACCCCGTGTTGTAGATGCTACAGGAAGTTCTTTCTCATTAGCACCACGCTAAAAGGTTCTCTGGAAACAGGGGGGCAAGTGAGGCGGGGACAAAAGAAAGAAATAATTTACCAAATGATTAATTATCTGGAATATTTCAGTGGTGTGGGGTTCCCTTTAGATCCAATGCCAGATTTCCCCTGGAAACCCTGATCACAGGAAGAACAAAGGAATTTCAAAGGACTGAAATGATGGAATGTGGAGAGAGCACTAGACAAAAGGGAAAACTTAGCACTTAATAAGATTTATCTGGCCTTTTGATCCGTAGGGGTATTGCCTTTCCAGGCTTAGAAAAGGAAAAGTGAAAATAACTAGTTGATTTTTTTTTTTTTTTTTGGTCACTCTTTAAATACACATTTTGACATTTTCCAAATAACTGAGAATTTATTCAGCAATGCAAGTATTAAATTCTTACCTTATTAATTAGCGAAATGCCGTTTTCTTATTGTAATTTAAATGGTGTTATAAGTTATTGCCTTGACTGAGGCTCCTGACAGTTTCCAAATCGACAATCTGGTATTTTGTGTACTGTGCTGTACGGAAAATAAGAGTATGTGATGAAGTTTGCCTCGTAAGGGTTAAGGAAAGTTACTTCCCAGTTCCTTGAAACAGCCTTCCGATACCAGCTCTTGAGGGAATAGCTCATTGAAACACAAACCCAGAGCATTTGAACAATCCCTTTCCTTTAGAGGTATTTTAGGGTTTTTTTTAATCTTCAAATTTCCATTGTTAAAAGCACTATGTAAATGCCGTGAGTTCGGATTCTACTTTGTCTTCATAATGTTAGATAGGATTCGTGTGCAGTGACATGCAGAAGGCCTCTTTGCTGAATTTTGCATGGCTGTCGCTGCTGTTAATACAAAGTTTTACTCCTCTTTGTCTTTGTCACACTCTCCGCTTATCAACCACTGCGGCCGTGAGGAGCAGCCTGGCTCGCGGAGCACTGACCCTGCTTGGCAAAGGCAAGTGGGGCTGGAGCAACCCCTCGGAATGTTCTTGTTTGTATGGGCTGCAAGACGGTTATTTACCTCATGTGGCTTTCGACTTTTTAGGTTTTTTTTTTCCAAAGCTGCAAAATGTAAAGCCTAATGCAGAGCTGATTCTGCTGACCTGATCTGCCAGAGCTCGGGAGCAGGTTTGGAGCAGGCAGGTGTCTCAACAGAGAAGGAAGAGAGATCTCTAGGTTATGAGGGGAGGGATGAGGAGGGTCTTGGCTCACCTTTTCCTGAGAGAGTGAAGGAGCCATTGCTATGGATGTTCCCCACTGAAAGCAGAAAGGATCTTTCTTGTGCGGTTGTGGTGAGTGAGGTTGAAGATACGCACTATGTTACTCACAGTGAAACTTGTTTTCTGGCCACTTTTCACGTGGGGAAGCTCAGAGTAACTGTTTCGGGTTTCTACAGGGGGCTGCTGTAAACAGATGGATATGCAGTGTGTATTTGGTCAGATGTCTCTGTAGCCCATGCAATAATAATAGAAAGTCTGCTGACAGTGTAGTAATGAAGTACCTGTTTCAACTCTTCCCGTGATCACATTGATCCCTTTGTGTTATCTTAGCTACCCTGGTAGTTTGGCACAGATAGCACAGTGACATAATTCTTTTCATTTTTGCCTTCAGACTCCATAAGGAAGTTTGTTGGAAAAGCATTTCCAGGACTGTCAGGATAGCAGGTCAGCGGGAGCGTGGGGAAGCGCGCTCTGACAGAAGTGATGCCCAATAGGTGGGTTTGGTTCTGGTTTTGAAAACTCCCCATCATATACAATAGCACTCATCTGCTCCTGTGCCAGTGCTGTGGCACTTCAACCTTACATTGTTGAGGACACCGTAACAGGTCTTTGAAGTAGAGCCTGCAGATCACAGCAGATAAAATTCTGGAGGATCCTTTCCTTCATATCTATGCTGGTAGCATAGGTTTTTATTATTTCGTAGTGTTTTGGGAGTCTGGTGATTTTCCAGCGTAAGAAGGTAATGATGTGTGTCCTGAAGAGTTTGCAGGCTGGGAAGTTACGGAGTGTGAAAGCGGGTGGGTTTGCCTTTAAAAACCAAAACCCTTCTCTGAGTCACAGACTTGAGTTTTTCAGGGGCGCTTAGAGGGAAGACTAAGCAGCAAGTTGATTGGTCTGTAGAAGCCAAGGAAGGTAGTTGTTGTCACGAGAGCTGTAGTCTTGAATGAAACAAGCTCCGCTAAGCAGGGAACAACTCAAGGACCATCCATCTTTCTGGACATGACTTACCTGAACCTTGGAAGGGCTAGGGGAAGTATTAAGCTTTGTCAAAGCTGGTGTGTGTTGGTAAGGCGTCAGCCTAGGGTTCTCTGAAAATCAATGCATCGTGGCCTACAAGAAACAAAGTCATTGACAGTTGATTTATGCTGATGAAAATTCTTACTCATAAAATGCTTTTTAATTTCTCCCTATATCTCTGCTGACAGATGGGTTGGGTGTTGCTCTAGGCAGTAGCGAGGTGTGTTGCCTACGCTATGGGAGAGGTTTCCAACGTGATTTATGGTAGGATGAGCACACGTGGCATGTACAGTATCAAAGTTGCCAACTTTGGGGGCATTTGTCAGTTGTCCTAAAAAGATCTTTTTTGAAACCCACAGTTGCTGATGGTTGGATTTTTTGTCAGTAGATGGGCATCTGACACGTTCCTTGGGAAAGTGTAGAATACACGTATATATTTCTCTACAATTCCTTGGATTCTGGTGGGAAACTGCCATCCAAATTGCACCAAAAATTCCGCAGTATCCCCAGTGGGATTATAATACTGGTATGGATAGAAAGCTGTAATAAATTCTTTTAAATTTTTTTTTATTTGTAGTGTCGAATAGCCATTTACCACTAAGTGACTTTTTAAGAGGATTCTAAGCGTAAGCTGTTTAATGAACAAGTAAACCACAGCTCCGGGCAGTAATCCATTTCTTCTGGCTTTTATGGGATTGGTGTGGAAACCGAAGGAGGAGGGTAGTTTCAATACCAAAATCATTAGGTGCATCATCCCGATTAAAAAGCATAAGGCATGTTGGAAGCATCATGAAACTAGGATGAGGAATAAAATGGGACACGTGGATGGCAATGTTATGGTTGTAGCAGCTTAATAATGTAAGCTTTGACTTGAAACCAAACATGTTTGCAGATCTCTGAGGTTTGGTATTCTCAGGTCACTAAAGGCTAACTCTGCCTGGATCTGTATAGATTATGTAAATTTTTGAAGTGAAACAGACTTCTAGATGATGAAAATCTTTCCCTGTAATCCTCCTTTTAAGACTTGTTTCTTATTACAGTCGAGATTTATGTTGATGCTCCGAACAGAGACATGACAATCCGTTTTAACTTCAGAGTATCGTAAAGGTGATGGCGTTTGAAAGCAGGCTGGATAGTTCAGCTTCAAACTCATTTTTATGTTCTGAAATTAGATACTTTTAAAAATAATAATCTTTTACAAGATGCTTTAAGACTTGGAATGCCTGGTGTTTATTAAAGGGCAATAAAAGCAAAATATTATCTTTGAAGGGCATCCTGTATAAAAATGTTTCTCTGAAATGGCGTTAGACAGCAAGGGAACTGAATTGGAATAGAAAACGAAGTTGCAGTGAAGCAGAGGACCCTGCCCTGTGCTGGTCCCAGCTCAATTCCTCAAGCCTTTCTCCGGCATTTTGGGCAGCTTCCCGACAGCGGGAGCGTGTGCGGCAGGAGCAGCCTCTGGTTCATCCGGACGTCTCTGCTCGGTGAAGTTTTTCTCACTCTGAGGAGAGTTCTTGTGAGTTTGTGGGTAGGTAGCAGAGCAGCGTCTGGAAGGGACGCAAACAGAATATCACCTGGCAGAGTTTCAGCCGTAATGGGGGAATGTTGAACTACGATCTATGTTGGGTTCTCATTCTTCATCCTTGATTAAAGTCTTCAGAGCAAGGACTGCTCCTGGTGGAAATCATTCGTGCCTCCTCTGTAAGATGACGGTTGACTTTAACTCCCTCCTGATCTGGATGTTTCTGAAGTTTCTTTTGAAGTGAGGCCAAGAGGTGATGCAGAGGCTTGTGAGTGGGGCAGGTTTTGTAGGGAGAGTTAAAGGATTTTATTAGAATTACTGCTGGAGTCAGAGAAAATGGATAACCTATAAAGCACAAGCTTTCTTCAAGTCGTCATGCAGATGTGGTTCCATAGCTCTGGTCATAGCTAGAGACTAGTCATAAGGGACTTTAAGAGCTGGTTTTGTGCCAGGATTGTGTAAGAAGAAATCAGTGGTATTAATACAACGCTGTTTTAGTTTCCAGATCGCATTAACTAGGTGACAATGAGGCAGCGTGTGATGAAGGTCTGTTAAAGCACAACTGGCAGGGAGAAGATGTTTAGAAGATGGTTATTTACGATCTCCTGAAAACAAGAATGAGAGCTGTTAGCAAAAGGCAAGTTCAAAAGGAGCCTGTTCTCCACGCAGTGTGAGGTTACACTGGGACTCCTTGCTACAAGGAGTTTGGATGATGAAGGTTTTGGTGATGGTGCTCGTGTTGTCTTTTACATCCTTGGGATTGGCTTTGAGTGGATGAGATGGTGACATACAGCTGAACACAACAACAACAGAAAACAACCAAAAACCCCAACCAAACCCCTCCCCAACAAACTGCTACTGCAAATTAAAGGAGCTGCGCAGCAAATTGCTTTGTGATCCAAAAATCCCCGCTTTGCTTTCACTTGACCCCCAAAAGCTGCTTTGCTTCTGCTGCTGTTGCTGGTGACCTTTTGTGCTTGGAGAGCTGTAACCTTTCTTTTGAAGTCTGGATTCCACTGCAAGTGCTTGGGTGGGTTTTTTTGTCTCTCCTGTTGCAGGTTATGCAACCTCTGTGAGGGTTTTTTTGTGGTTGAAAACAAAAGTAGAGAAGGCTGATTTTAAGTATTTGCCCCAAAGAGAGCAATAAAGGGAACAGCCAAGTGCTTAACAGCTTTGGAATGAAACATGTTTATCACAAATGGCTCTTTGCATTGCTGGAGAGTGTGAACAAGTGGTGTTTGGGGATGCTCTGGGAAGATCTGCCCTTTTCAGTGGGATCTGGAGCAGAACTATGAGTAGAAATGGTTGGTTACATCTAAAAGTAGGCTTACTCCCTGTTTTCTATTTAATTCTCTGTTACTGAGGAGAGTATCAGATTTAAACTGTGCTTCAGGCAGTCACGGTAGAAGTTTCCCCCTTGCCACTCTTTCCAAGACGGTGTCTCCGTAGGGGCCAAAACTGCAGAATATTTCCTTAAGCCTCTCTCCCCACAGATCAGCGTCTGTTCTGGTGCTGCTTTGGTGATATATATTTCCATGCGTAATTGTGACTACCCGTAACTTCCAAAGAAACCCCTCTGATACGTTATCCCATGACCTTGTCACTCTACACTGTCGCTGGCTGCAGATTTGCAGCCCCAGTGCAGAAGATGTTTTCTTCCGTCTCTCCGGAGCTGCTTCGTGGGGCACGTTGTTTTAAACGCCGGTGAGTTATGTGCGAGTGTTCTTCTGTAGGCGACAGTCGTGGCGTTTCAGAAAGTGGCATTAATTGTGATAATGTAGCGTACAGCTCCTCTTTGTGAAACTCAAGTCTTTTTAACATCACCACCTTCAAAGACAATAAAAATTCCAGTCTGCATTTATCTATTCCCATGTGAGGAGTTACTGCAGTGTATATTGTATCATTCCATGTGAAATTCTTCTGCTTAATAGTCTCATTTATACACAGTTGTCTGAGGTCAGTTTTCCATTTTGCAGTTGTCAAACAGCTGTCAAATTAAGAGACCAGATCCCAAAGTTCATTTACATTTTATGCCATTCTTTGGGTGCCTGTTTCATATCTTAATATAACTAATGATTTATCTACATATCTTAGTCGGCTTTCTGCACTTGTTTTTCACAGATGTTCACATCCTCTCGCTCTTCAAGAGCAGCCCTTAAAATAAAACTTCTGTAGCTTTTTTTTTTTAGTTGAGACTTTTCATCGTACAGCCCAGGGAAGCTGATGTATCTTCAGCGCAGGCAATGTAAATGAAAAAAGTTCAGATTCCACCTCATATTAATCACAATTTGAATTCTGAACGGAAAAACAGAGCAGTAAAAAAAGTTTTGAGACGTGTTGCTAGAAATTACAGGAGAGAAAATCTCAATTTCATTTATTTGTCATCGTTTTGGATTAATAATTGGCCTAGCTATTGATTTTCCACTTTCACTTTTGATTTCTTGGTCTTCAATAGGAAACCGAAATTAAAAAGGGCTTTGTTCACAAATCATCTTTGTAGTAAAATGTATTCATTTTTCATCCTGGGGGATATCAAAGGCTGTCGCATGAGCGAGAACACAGAGACTAAATTGAACGCTGTTTGTGGGTTTGTAGGAGGATGGTCGATGAGTTCCAAGCGTAAATTTATATGGTGAAGATTTAGGGGTTGTTTTCTTATTTTTATTTTTTTTTTCTTTTCCCCCAATGGTGTAACGATCAAAGGAATATCTTTATACATGCCATTGATGTCTCACTACAAAGTACTTCAATAGCCCGAGGTAGCCATCTACTTTATAAAAATTCCTTCAAGACAGGTAGGACCCTTGGGTGTTAAATGTATACTTTTGAGTTCGGTGTATTTCCAGGGGAGGAAGGCAAGAGAGATACTATTACAGGCCTGAGCAGTTCTCCGGAGCGCTGAGCTTTAAAAGACTCTTTAAGAAGTAGCCTTAAATTATGGTCACTGGGGGAAGCTTGTCCAGGGTACGCTGTGCCAGAAAACATCGCTGTGCCATTTCAACGTCATTCACCAACCGATTTGAGAAGTGGAACTTAATTAACCCTTTCCAGGTTTTAGGGGGAAATTCTGGCTTATACGTAGGTATTTGTAGCCTCTTTACATTCTGGAAAGAGACAATTTAAGGACTGTCGATATTCCTTTTTGCTAGTTGCTTAAAGACCCTGTGCTTTGCTAAGTAAAGGGAAATTATATCCTTGCTATTTGCTGCTTTTCATAGGCATTTCATAGGCAATTATTAGTCTTTTCAGTTGATGGGATCCGCGTCGGGATTGTAATAAAACACAAGTCAATGTGCAATTGGATGCAGACGAGGAGAGCAGATAAAACCAAGTGAAAATTAATGACAGATGTAAAAGTTATTGCTAATAACATAGTCATCTTTTTACAATCTTTTTCCAAACTATATTTTTATTTCAGCAGATGTCACTTGAAATCTTCAGAGTAAATCTTCTCTTTGATTTTGATTATGATCTTGAATACTGAAAGTAGCCTAATTGTGATGGGTTCTGACTTCTTTATGAATACGTTTTTACATTTGAGGGCAGGCACACGGATCCCAGCTGCTGCGTTGTTCAAAAGGGTTTGTGATGCTGGGATGCAGACTGCTCCAGTAGATGCCTGTAAGTCCTTTTTTATGGCTTGAGATGTCACTAGTATTAACTCCAGGGCCTGCAAAGCATCCTTGAACCTGAGGATCTGTCGTTGTCACAGGTGGGACATGGAGCGCGGTGGGGCTGGTTTGCTCAATGAAAAGAAAACTGGGGAAGTGCAGTTTTCAGTCCTTGTTCAGTGCTGAGCATAAACAACCCAGCTGTTACAGTTGTATAAGCGACCGAAGAAAGCCATCCCCTCCTGTTTTAAATCATAACTGTGCTTGGTTTTCTTCATTTCTTTCATAAGAAAGATCATCCCAGGTGAGGCCAAAGGGCTGACACAAGGATCCTCTCTTCAGCAGGATTCATTGATGCCCTTTCCATCTCAGACCCATCAGATCATGGGATGTCCTCATTAATCTCCTCCTGGCCCTGTTAGCTATCAGCAGTGCTGGGAGGAGGATGCCTGAGGCAGGAGGTCCCAGGAACTGAGACCACCTTCTTGTTCTCCATGAAGCATGACTGGGCAGTACCCACCAGCTCCGTGGTGCCTGCAGGGATAGTGAGCACACCTGGAGAGCATTGGTCAGTGCCTCCAGCTCTTCCCCATTTTTGCACTGTTGAGCTTTGTTCTCCTTTTCACTGTCTCTTGAATGTTCTCCCCACCACACTTGTTTGTATTTTGCTTTGGTAGGAGAAAACCTGTAACAAAAGTATATGGTAGTAGATACTTAAGGTTAAGGTGAGCACAGACATAAAAGGATAAGTCTTCAGAAGACTTTCTAGCAAGTTTTGTGTCAGGGATTCCTCAAAAAAATGGTGATGTCTTTGTATCTGTGAAAACTTTCCTCTGTGAATTTGTCCAGACTCCCTTATTAGCACTGGGAGAGTCAATGCCCACTCATCTCCTGTCCCTCACCACTATGAGGGTGATGGGTCACTGGAACAGGTTGCCCAGGGAAGTTGTAGATGCTTCATCACTGGAAGTGTTCAAGGCCAGTTTGGATGGGGCTTTGAGCAACCTGGTCTAGTGGGAGGCATCCCTGCCCATGGCATTGGGTTGGATCTAGATGATCTTTAAGGTCCCTTTTAATCTAAACTGTCCTATGATTCTTTGTTGGTTTTACATTCGATTTATCATTTTATAGACGTCTCTCATATTCTCCTACTCTTGCCCTTTTCCAGACTGAAGAAAGCTGCTCCGCCTTGGTTCTCCTCTATGGAAGCCGTTCTGTACCTGTGATTGCCTTTGTCTTTCCTTTGCTAGGTTTGTGAGCTCCCCTTGGAGAAAGGGAGACCCAAAGTGCACCCCTGAGGGCGCAGACAGGGATGTAAGGAGGGATTTGTACAGTGGCAATGTATGTGCAGGGCAGTGTCCTCCCTCACCAGGCACGTGCTCGTGCACAGACACACACGTGCTCTGCTGGTGAGTAGAACAGAGAACAGCAAATTTGATTAATCAAGACCTTAACATAATTAAAATTAAATGAGGCCTCTTGGGACATCACAGCAATCAACTATCTCTGCTACAATGCAAAGAAAAATAATTTCGGAATAGCGACTGACTCTTTGACAGACCAGCCTATTCCTACCCTCTGGTGTCCTTCCGAAGGGCGGATAGCTTGGGGCTGATTGTTTTCTTTTCCACGGGTAACAACATCTACATGTATCCATACGTTCTGGCCTCTGCCTCTCATTCGATACCTGCTCACCTGGTATTTTAAGGCACGTCTGCAATTCTTCACTATCAGCTTCCACCCTGAAAGTTCTGAACAGCTTGACAGGAACACCAAGTGTCTGTTCATCTGAGTGCAGCCTGTTCTTGGGTGAAAGAAGATCTTGAGATCTTACTGTTTTGAAGTACAGTAACCATCTTTCAGAGGTGGAATTACCCTGTGAGCTCTTACAAATGTGGGTCACTGCAACCACCGCTGCCTCCTGTTCGTGCTAAGAAAAAGTAGCAGCATCTTTTGAACGGGGTGCCATAGATGTGTCATCCAGGGTGGGATTGCTGACAGTGTCCGTCAGCCTGATGCAGGTGGTACTTGTAATCCAGCGAGACCCTTCAGCCCATGACAGAAGGGTGTCCTCAGTAAGACCTGTTGTGGGGAATCAACGACTGTCTTCGAGATGTCTTTCCAAGTCAGCTAAAGAGAACTACAACTCCTGTGATGGTGTTTTCAGCCCTTCTGTTGCTTTGCTCCCAGCTAAACAGGTTGGGAGCTCCATTTGGAGGGCCTTGAATTTCTTCTGTGTCACAAAGGCATTTAGGAATGTTGTGCAAACCCGTAATTTTCACAGTAGGAGCTGTATTTTTTTAAAGTTCACTATGAGTTACGCACTTGGATACCCTATGGCCTCGATGTGGTGACGACAATAAGAGTTCTAATTCACATGGGTTAAGCTTGTGCAGTTTGTGTTGAGCTTAAGCAGAGCCAACGGGGAGGTGTGAGCCCAGGTCTGCTGCAGAAGACACAGGTGACTTGGAGCAGCCTTACCCTAATGAGAGTGCTCCAAGAGTGCTCTGTGCTTTTTCTGCTCAAATGACTGAAGTGTTGGCTTTGACACATGGGAATATTGATTTTTAAACTGCTCTCATGAAGTCAGAAGACGTTCAGTGGCAATGTAGATGGAAAGAGGCTCAGAAGAATTCAGAGTGGTGATTTCAAGGTTAACCCATCATCTAAGGGATCCAAAATTTGCTCCGTGTGTCTGGCTGGAAGGATGGCTTCTGCTCCTGAAATGAGCCTTTCTCCCAAGTCACTGTGGTCTTTTGTCGGTTGTTAGTGCCTGGTTTGGGATGTTTATTATTTGAGGGGAGGAAGTAAACAGGCGCTTTCGCTGCCTCCCAGAGCACTACTGCGCTCGCCCCGTGCTTCTCACCAGCGAGCTGACTTTTCTCATTAGGCTCAAAAGAGAAAGTCCCTCCTCCACTGCCCCAGCTCAGCTGGGCAGCTCCATCTGTTTCAGATCCAGAGGATTGCTGCTGTGCTCAGAAACTCGTCCCTTTTTTAACTCCCCGCCCCAAAACTATGTTGGCTGCTCCAGTAAAATGGTTTTGGTCTCCCAGCAAATTGTGTCTGCTATTCTGTAGTAATGTAGAGACAAAGGGAATTCTAGAAATGCATCATAAGTACCTGTCTTCTGTGTTGGTGTGCCCCAAATAGACCCTTTACCCTGTTTGTCTTAATAATATCCTTTTATCTCTCTATTTTCCCCAAACAGGCCCAAAACTGAAGCTGAACCAGTGTCAGGCTAGTGTGTGAACCAAAGGACCAGGCTTTTTCTAGGCCAAAAAAAAATATATAGGTTGGTGACCAGCTGTCAGAGTGAAAATAATTCATGTGTCAAAAAAGTTTATACGTGTTAGACTGGCTTTATTTGTTAGGGTTAGTTACTGAAATTAAAGCTATTAGAAGGGCAGGAACACCTTCTCTCGTCATTCCTATGGTTTGGCACTGGAAAACCTGAAAATACATAATGCAAACTGGATGCCGCTAAATTATTTTGGTAGAGATCATAAAATTAATAGTATAATTTATATAAAAACGGGATAAATTAGAGTATTTAAATGTTGTTTTTATGGCATATTAGGTGGAATTATTTCAATGTAAATGGTTTATTTCAAGGAAGCTGTGAAATCGATACATAAATCTCTTCTGTTCCAGTGCTAAACACGTGAAATGTAATCTTCCTGAGCTTTATATCCACCAGCCAGCATCCTTGTGTTTGCGGTGGGATGTAGGTGCTACTAATGTGTGGAACAGGTGCATGTGACTTTGCTGTAGAACTAGTCAAAATACCTTTAATCAGTTAATGTTAAGTCAAACCATCTGGGTCCGCGGCTGCTTTCCTCATGCTCTCCAGTCGGCTGCACTCGGTGTTTTTGTGGATCAGGGTCCTGTAGGATGTAGAAAAGAGCCGGTTGCTGAAAATTTAATCTTTCTGCTCCAAAGTAACAGCTGCAGGTAGTGGAAGAGCACAATGGCCCCTTTTGATTTTTTCTGCTTTTATATTTGGGTGGGTTTTGGAGGTTGCAGAGTTGTGTGCCATGCCCCAAAGAGCACAGACGTAGAATAGAACTGAAGAAACTTCAGCATCAGCCTGCATTAGGAACGTAAGCAAGGCTTGAACGTGGAGAGAATAAGGTGCTTGTCTGGTCGATAGCTTTCAACGCTGAGTCTTCTGTGATGTTTTAAAACAGATGCAGTGAAAAGAAAGCATAAATGTCGTGGAGAGATGGAAACGCTGACCGGGCAGGGCTTGCCTGCAGCCACTGCTGCACAAGTACTTGGAAATGCGTAACAGCTAGAAAGCAACTTCACTGCTATCCAGAGCATGCAAACATTTTCATGCATATAAATGGCAAGTTCCTTTCTTGTTCTGGAATATTAGTTTTACCAAAGACCACTTGAACTAGGGCAGAAGCAGCTTTGCTGACGGGCTGGAGTAGCGCAAGCGTCCAACACCGATCCCGCCGACTGAGCAGTGAGTGTTTTCAGTTTGTCTTCTTGTGGTGTGTGGATTTGTACTGATATTTGGCAAAGATTTCATTTCTGGGTGCTCTGTTCTGAATATTTGTGTCCTGCTCACTGATGCTGCTGGAGGAGAGTGATTTCATGGCGTTGTCTTTCTGGGTGGTCCTCCCAAAGCTGTAATCCATGGCGGCGCGGTGTATCTTGTCGGCGCAGGGCTCAGCGCCGCAGATTTATCTTGTAAGGTAGCACCGGCCAGAGCATGTCCGGTGAAGATCTGTTCAAGGACCCTGCCTCCAATTCACAAAACTAACTTTTGAAGCTCTCGTTTTCTTTACTTGTCTTAAAACAATTTGGAACGTCAAGTTCCCTTTGAAGTTTAATTTCAAGTTCATCGGCTGTGCTAGTGGCCTACGTTTCTGCAGATCACAGCTTCAGAGATCGCATGATACATTTACTCCTGAGACATTTGTAGGATTTGTTTTCTTGAAAGCTAACATTTAATTAACATTTAGCTTCATCTTTGGAGTCTCTTCGGCAATTGATTGCAAGCAAATGCGCAGGAATAAGAAGTTCCTTTGACAGATATTTAAAATTAGCTGTGGTAGTAAGTATACCATTAAATACCAAAACACTGTCAAAATAATTTTCAGGGCAGATTTTGTACATTTTTCTAACCTTTTGCTTGAAGTGCTTCAAGTGGTTTAATTTCATGACTTACTCTTTCTTCTGCTATTATGGTATAAAAACAAATGTTGACTACTGTTATTAAACTGTTTTTCAGAGAACTAACTTGGGAAGCTAGAGAAAATATATAAGATGGCACATTTAGGAGCTAGGGGTCTAAAAGACCCATAACCGTGAAATATTTTTGATAACCAAAATGTAGAGAAAAATAGTTTTAGTTGTTGCTGGTAATAGTAAAGCAAAAAAAAAAACCCCAAACAACCCCAACAAAAACCAAAGCCAACAAAAACCCCACCAGCAACTAAGGCAGAGCTGTACCGCTGGGGAGTAAGCGCAAAAGCGTTGGCATTTCTTTTATGCCGCTTGTGAAAAGATTTCATCTTCATTCTCTGCCCTCTGAGAAGGCTTCAGATCGAATGTTCTGGGCAGCAGAAGACATCCGCGCCACTTTCAGCTTTGAAACCGCTTCAGTTGGGTCGCCGGCAGCACTAATCCCGTTAAACACTGTCTCCCAACGCCCGGCGAACGCGGAATGAATACGTTGTTTTAGAGGCAGGGGCTGCGCGCATCCCTTCGGCGGGACACCGCCGCTGCCCCTGCTCCCTAAATCCTGTTCGTTCCACCTCGAGCGGGAGCCAAGCCGCCGCGCAGCCGCCGTTCAGGGGGTCACCACGTCGAGCTCTCGCCGGGGTAGTAAATGCTCCTTCGGTGTCAATGAGAAAAACGCCCATAACGGGGTGCTGCGGTTAATGAGAGGGTTTCCTGCTCCCTGGATTTTGTGCCTCTCTTGCCCCTTCATTTTTTATTTTAAGCAACTTAAGTGCGTTTTACTGTTTCATCTCCATTTTAGATGTTACTCCGAACTTCACTTTATGCCTTTCAGTCACCTAATGCAGTCAGTTGTGGAACGCTTTCCGTTTAACCGTGAAACTTCAGGACGACCCCTGTGTTTGAGCACGTTATTTTGAAGTTAGAATTAAATATTACAGGATTGGGTGTTAGAAATGTGTGGCAAGCTCTGCTACGTAAACATACTACTCCAATCAAAAGCGAATCCTGGTTTAAACTTGCATTGCAGCCTTAACGTTCGGAACGTGTCGAATGTATATCGCAGATATGTGGTGTAGTCTGGCTTTTTGATTATTTTTTTTTTTCCACATTCTTGTGAAAACATTGTTTCTCCAACTTAGCCATGTGTTAACCTCAAAAATGTTGGTTTTATGGGTAGCGTTGCCCTCATAAAACAAAAATGAATGGATCACACTTTAAAGAAGTCTGCCTAGGAAAAGGAGTTTGAAATAACATTCTGCTCTGCCTTGCTTGACTAATTTAAACTACTGTTATATTTTTGGTTAAAGGTTAATGTTCCTTTAATTGGCCTTTTAATCGTACATCTGGGTTTGGTTGGGGCGGGGGGGAGGATCCCAGCGAACAACAGGCTCTCAGCATTCGCATTTTTGCCTCGTAATCTCGGGGGATCCTTGGCCCTTTTCTGCAGTGTGCTATCTGAACTAATTGCCTCCATGCCTCGAGCCGCTTGATGCCAACAAATACGATCGTATTTTAAGCGCAACACTAGGTAAATTCTAGCGTGGACTTTTAGCCATTTTGAATAGCAGCACGTCTGCGCTTTCGGACGCTCTTTGGAGCGATGCGGAGAGGGAGGGAGAAAGCAAGTGCTTTGACGAGCAAAATAAGATATGAATAAAAATGTTAAATTTTATATTTTATTATATCATATTAAAGTTCTGACAGAATGATGAATTTCTTGATGTTTGGAGTTTATTTGTGCCTTGTGCAGTACTATGCTCTGATCTCTTGCGTGGGGTTAGTTCGTTTTCTTTCGCCATAGTCTGCTTGGACAGAAATCAAGGGTAGATTTTACCTCTATAACCAGAGGAGGATTTCTCCTACGGAGTTAAATACGAATATTGTCATGTACTAGAAAACAGGAGGGCAGTGAACCTCAAAAGGAGACATCTCAAAGTGAAAGCATATTTAATTCATCCACCCATTGCTAACATGGGAGTGGCTTTGATTTTATAATTGGAATAATCAAAAGTGTGAGGAGGCAGTCAACTTAATTTGGTCTTTTTTTTGCCTTTTTTTTTTTTTTAAATCTCTGAATACTGATGTGCTTGGGGTGTAGCCAGTTTTAGTTTCCCATTGAGAAGCATGTAGCTGCCTTTTCCATTTGATTGTGTCAGTCTTTCTTACATTGGTAGGGAACAGAAAAATGTTGGACAAGAAAGGAACCGTATTAGCAGGGAGTCTCGGTAACTTTGTACTGCCTGAAATAACTTCTAACTGACTTCATGCTATTTATCTGTTAAGGAATAATAATCTCTCTGTAACATAATTAAAACATGAATTAAATCATTGTCTGTCCACGAAGATGGAAAACTTGAGACAACTGCGTGGTAATTGCTAGAAATAGACCTTTTAATTACAAAAAAGTGGTTTGTGGTACATGCATTTTTATGCCTAGTAAACACCAAGCGCTTTCTCATTTTGAAAACCTGAGCAGTTCTGCTTTATCTCACAAATTTACGATTTGCTTTATGCATATGCTCTGCATTTATTATCTGAGTAACGAGACGTTTATTTTAGCGAATATGGGGTCCTGTAAAATAAACAGTTTTCTTTAATGCACTGAAAAATAAGAGTAAGAAAGCTGCAAATGAAAGACCTGTTCTACAGCTCTTACAATTTCCATTCCCAGTATCGTGGACTCTCAGGTCTGCATGGTTGTGCATGTATTTATGCCCACACTGAAGAATTCCCGTTGCACTCCGGAGTGACACGGGACCACGATTTCACTCTACACATGTTTTCTGTCCACATCACCGAGCGCCTGACAGTGGCTGTAAGTCCCGCTATAGGTTAGTTTATTGCCAATCCACTACTGTGTAGTCTCTGATTTTTCTCCAGTGCCAGAACAGCCTCCAGGAAGCCACATGAAAGTTCGGTTCCTCTTCCCACGAGTGTTCTTAATTTATTCCAAAGTCACATTTCTAATAGTGGTCTAAGGCTCCAGCGCTGTGTGTGGTTTTTAAATTATAGCAGCAAACCGCAAAGACAAAAAGTCCATAGCCCGGATTGTGCAGTTCCTGGATGTAAAGCTGGCGGGCTTCCCCCCTTCTCGGCCATGGAGAACTTTAAAAGAATTCTGTCAAAATAACTTAGGATCGCAATCTAGGTTGTGGAGTGTGGTGGAGTGAGAAATGATTTCTTGAATAGTTTGGAAATCTTGGTTAAGTGAATGTTGTAACATACTAGGTTGGTTTTTTCTCTTGTATTCCCCCTAAGGTAGGTCTAGCGAGGCTTTGCAGAAGGACCGTGTATCCTGGGCTGGGGGCTTGAGCTGTGCCTGGCCGGGAGTGGGTTTGTCTGTGCAGTGGGTTTGTGCACCTTCGGAGCTGGGGGCTGTGTGTGTGCTGTGCCTGCCAACCCTGGGTCCGGGCTGGTGCTGGTTTGGAACCCAGAGAATTGCCCTGGATCCAAAATCCAAAACGGGAAAAGTCAAGAGTTTGTGGGAGGGGAATCTGTTTGCACAAAAAACCCCAAACCCAAAATCCAGACCCACACTGCCAGAAATGTCTGCTGACCATTTAATGTCTTTTTTTCCAAGACATTTTTTAAACTAAAGGTTTTTAAAATTAGCAGTTGATGTTTGAGGGAAAATCACTTTTACTGCTTCAACTTGATCCTGATCTGCTGGAAAGCCTCCGGATGCTGGAACAGATAGTATGGCTTTATTGTTCCAGCGAAGAGAAGTAGGAGTTACTACCTGAGCAGGAGAACTTGCCACATGGGGCATAACATGTATTCAGAAAACTCATCTGAAGGAAGGCTCCAGGGAGACCTTCTTGCAGCCTTCCAGTATCTGAATGGGGTCTTCAAGAAAGAAAGGGTGGACTTGTTACAAGGGTTTGTAGTGACAGGACAAGGGGTGATGGCTTCAAACTGGAAGAGGGGAGTTTTACATTGGAAATTAGGAGGAAATTCTTCACTCTGAGGGTGGTGAGACACGGGCACAGGTTGCCCAGGGGGCTGTGGATGCTCCATCCCTGGAGGTGTTCAAGGCCAGGCTGGATGGGGCTTTGAGCAACCTGGTCTAGTGGGAGGTGT